>CATIWO010532416.1:0-13316 GCA_949673435.1 Macaranga tanarius | reverse complement strand
ATGATAATAAAAAAGACCCTTATTTTATAACAAAATTATGTTATATAATAAATTAACAGTGAAAAGGGTAAGTAGTATGATGCTAAAATGCTAGTGGTGTTTTATATAATTCGCCAGACATTACATTACAAGTGTTTATATTCGACTAACATTTTAGTACAAAAAATTTCAATTGCGGTTCCACCACGTGTCACCATCTTAAAAAATCTTGATCAGTAATTCATCAAATCGAACGGCTGAAACATAAAGTTTTTTAAAAAAACACTCTCTCGAATCGCACTGAAAAAAGTCACCGACTCGTAGAACACATAAAGAACCAACAAAAACAAAAAAACACCACTGACGACGCAAACACTTTTCTTTGGTCGCCATTGAAGACTCCTCCTCCTCCTCCTCCTCCTCAGCTTCTTCTACTAAGCAACAACAATAACAGCCATTTCTCCTCTCTTCGATGCTTTCTATTTGATCATCTTCATTAATTTTAGATCTCAGATCCACAGGTATCGATTCTGTCTGCATCTATTCTCTGTTTAAATCATCGATATTTAACGAATCAATTCATTTCTTGTTTTTCAATTTCATTTCACGCAAGTTTCATGATTTCACAATCGCATTATGCGTTTACTGTTTGTTTTGATTGATTGATGATGATTGAGAATTTTTTGTGATTGTTTGATTGTTTTTAGGGATTTAATGGAGAGTTTAGCTCAGCTAGAAGCATTATGCGAGAGGTTGTATAACTCGCAAGATTCGGCGGAGAGAGCGCATGCGGAGAATACGTTGAAATGTTTTTCGATGAATACGGATTATATTTCGCAATGTCAATATATTCTTGATAATGCATTGACTCCTTATGCTTTAATGCTTGCTAGTTCTAGTCTTCTTAAGCAAGTTACTGAGCATAGCTTGTCATTACAGCTTCGTCTTGATATAAGGAATTATCTTGTTAATTATCTTGCTACTAGAGGACCTGAATTGCAGCCTTTTGTTGTTGCTTCTTTAATTCAGCTTTTGTGTCGTGTTACTAAGTTTGGTTGGTTTGATGATGATAGATTTAGAGATATTGTTAAGGAATCTACTGATTTCTTGGGTCAGGTAAATTTCTTTTATCTTAAGATTTGTTGAATGTATCATGTATGTTTTGTTACTTCTTTCTTTCTTTATTTATTTATTTCATTTTATTTTTTAATCAGTTTATATATCATTCAGGGTGTGGTTGGAAGGGTTATAGTTACTAGAATTACATTCTTTTTAACTTAAAGAAAAACAAGGAATTTTGAAAGAAATAAAATCTCATTGCATTAGCTGTTAATATTGATGCTGTTTGGTGGTGCACAATTCTTCATGTTTTTTATAGTTTGTTTTTTCCTGTTCTTTATCTTTCTCTTTTGTTTCTCGCAAAACAGGCAACATCAAATCATTATGCCATTGGTTTGAGGATACTGAATCAACTCATATTGGAGATGAATCAGGTTGGTTATCATATTTGTAAATATTTGTAAACATTATGGTGATCAGTTGCTGCTCTGCATCTGAAATATTTGTAAACATTGTGGACATTTGTGATTAGTTCCATAAAAAAATGAAATAGTTTATTTATACCAGCTACCATACGAGGGATGTTCAACAGAAATTTCAAAAGGTCAAGCATGGTAATCCTGATGTTCCTTTGGCATGCATGAACGTTGTGCAACTAATTTTGTTAGAATTTTATGCAATGGTAATCCTGATAGTCTTTAAAGAGTTACTGTGGCCATTAAAATTGTATACAATGCAACTAATTTTAAAATGGTAACTGTGATGATATTTATGAATCACTTTCACCATTATAAGGCAACCAATTTGTAAATTAGAATTTGAACTTTGTTATTGTTATTTTATGTGGCTTCTATTAATGCTGTAGCTACGAATATTATAGTGATGATCTGCTTGCTGACATCTACTTGTGATGTGCTATGATACATAAATTGTCAGCCTAATCCAGGATTGCCTTCAACACATCATCGGAGAGTAGCCTGCAACTTTAAGGATCAGTCGCTTTTTCAAATATTCCAAATATCTTTAACCTCATTGCGTCAATTGAAAAATGATGGTAATGGGTCATCATTCTTGCTTTGTGTTCCTCCTCCCATCGGCCTGCTGTCCCATTTATGTCCTGTTCCCGTTAAGTTATCTGCTTTTCATTTTTAGTGACTGTTATTCTGATATATTACATTTTGTGGGGTTACAGTTGCAAGTCGATTGCAAGAGCTGGCACTTTCTCTTTCACTCAGATGTTTATCTTTTGATTTTGTTGGGACATCAGTTGATGAAAGTTCAGAAGAGTTTGGTACTGTTCAGGTACTTTTACATGATGTACTAATGTATGGATATGCTTTGGTTTTTATATTTAATTATTCAGATGCCATTAAAATTGTTTGCCTTTTTGATTGTGAAACACTAAGCTAATATTTTGACCCCTTTCACAGATTCCATCATCTTGGAGGCCAGTTTTAGAAGATCCATCAACATTGCAGATATTTTTTGATTACTATGCTATCACAACAGCTCCTCTTTCAAAGGAGGTTAGTTCTAGTATTTGTATATGTTTAAGTTTTGTTAGACAGTTTCCGGTAACCAACTACCTTGAACCAACAGTTTCCGGCTAAGGTTTTTGCGTGCATTATTCACATATTTAAACTTGAGATAAGACCTGTTTGGCTAATTATCACTTTCTGTTTAAATAATGAATGAACAATTTTTTTTGTTTTCCTCTTGCCATTTTGGGTTTGATTCTCAACTTCATGTTTTGAATGTGTATAGGCCAAATCACTTTAATCTGTAATATTTTACTATTAGTGGTATTTATCTATTTGGTATTTATATATTTTACTTATGTTCAAGCGCTTGTCATTACAATAGCACCTCTTGATTTGTATGTATCACTTATCACTGGCTGTAATTGTAATGCTGCTTAAAGTTTATTGATTTTCTGAAAATTGAAAAAAAATTATACAGATAAATTTTTAACTAATGCGAAAATTTAAAAAACTATTTCTTGCAAATTCTTATTTTCTACACATAAATGTGCAATGGAGGATTGTCATGCCTCGTATGTATATGGATTTTCTTTTGTTAGAAAATGGAAAACTGACTTGTAAGCTTTCTGCTAACTTCATTTTCTTACATTCTTTAAATCTTTGGTTTATTTGTTTTTTTCCATTTTTTGTACTAATTTTTTTTGGATTCTCATTTTTCTAGGCATTGGAGTGCTTGGTCCGGCTTGCATCTGTACGTCGTTCTTTGTTTACAAATGATACCTCCCGTTCTAAGTTTCTTGCGCATTTAATGACAGGAACAAAAGAAATTCTACAAACGGGACAAGGTGCTGTTGACTTGTTGCCTTCTTCATGTTTCCTTCTTGTGCAACTACGTGTCCATGATGTCACTGCATATCAGCCAAAAATATGATTCAATCATATTTGTGTTTTGGTCTATAGATCTCGTTTTCGTATGTTCAACTATTTGCTGTCTTAGTACTGTTTACATCTAAATACTTTCTTGGTTGAATTTGGGTGTGACCAAAGCTAGATTGGAAATCAACTGATCTTGTACCTATTTAATTTTTAGAGTGGAGTTAATGATTAACATAAAGCTGAAATATACTTGAAAAAGCACTTTGATATGCTGAAGTTCTATTTCTATAATGTTACAGGTTGAGTTGACAAGTCTTGATGTCTTAATCAAACTTATTCTTTCTATTTTTCTTGTATATGTAAACTAATGTGTTAAATTTGAAGTTTGTGCTATTGCCTGGAATATGGAAAGTGGGTTCTATCCATTGGAATTGTTCAAAACTGCTGGTTGTGTGTACCTTTCTGCCAATTATTTTGGATTTTATTTGCTGATCTTGTATGGATTGGGAATCAGGTCTTGCTGATCATGATAATTACCATGAGTATTGTCGTCTCCTTGGACGTTTCAGAGTGAACTATCAGGTAATTTTTTTAATAAATTTTGACAGAATTTTTTTAAATTTTACATGCATCTTTTAATTATTTTTGAGTGCGTTTGATTTTCAATTTATAGCCTTTAATGCATATACACATCTCTTTGACCAATTTGAACTTCAGGCTAAATTGCCAAACATTGGCCAAATTAGAACATTTATGCCACAATTAAAAAGATGGGACAAATTTGCCAAAGGTCGAAAAAATTTGGATTTTGTATACCAAATAGGCCTTATGTTAATTGTATTGCTGCAACACTGAATTTTTGTGTCATTTTGTTCTTGTAAATTTTTGTTCATTCCAACAAATCTGATGTCGCTATCATCATCTCAATTTGTTGATATTGAGTGCGTATCTTCTGTTAATCCATAATGGTGATTCTGCATGTTCACAATGTCTGGAATTGCATTGCAGCTGTCAGAGCTAGTGAATATTGAAGGCTATGGTGATTGGATACAATTGGTAGCAGAGTTTACTTTAAAGTCTTTGCAGTCTTGGCAGGTTAACTGGCATCCATTACTTCACTCTTTCTCAAAATGATTGATGATAACTTTGTAGACTTGTTTGATGTAAACTTCAACTATGGAGCATGAACTATTTAAAAAACATATATTCAGGATAAAAAATGCATTATGCTACTCCAACTGCTAATTATGCTTATGATTCACAGTGGGCAAGCAGCAGTGTATATTACCTTTTAGGGCTGTGGTCCAGATTAGTGACATCAGTACCATATTTGAAGGGTGATGCACCAAGTTTGCTTGACGAATTTGTGCCCAAAATTACTGAAGGTTTTATTACATCAAGATTCAACTCTGTGCAGGTATGATTCTTGTTGATAAATGATTGTGATTCTTTCAGGTTTCATTCAAAAAATTTTTCTTTTATTCTCTTTGCATTTTGTAGGCTGGGTTTCCAGATGACCTTTCAGACAATCCCTTAGACAATGTTGAACTTCTTCAGGATCAGCTAGATTCCTTTCCTCATCTCTGTAGATTCCAGGTTCAGTTTCTATAGTACATTCTGAATTCCTTAATTTTATCTTCATTGTTACTGATTTGTGTGCAGATAAAATTCATGTAGTTTTCACATGCATGGATTTTAAGTTCCTAACTTTGTCAGCTTTATGATTTTCCCCCTGCTTTTCTCGCAGTATGAAAGCAGTGCTTTATATATAATAAACATCATGGAGCCTGTTCTGCAATCTTACACGGTATTGTAGTATGGGTAGGATTATAGTGCTTTTTGAACATTTAAGCATTTGGGATGCATGATAAATTAATTAGAATATTTTTTTTTTAAATGGCTTATACAGGAAAGAGCAAGGGTACAGACAACTGATGGCAATGAACTTGGTATTACTGAGGCAAAGCTTGCTTGGATTATTCATATTATTGCTGCTATTCTTAAAGTCAAACAATCTACTGGCTGTAGGTAATTTTTCTTTCCAGTTTTTGCAGTTTCTGGTAGAATTAGCACCATTTTTTACTTTGGGAGTTATCAATATTTTGTTTCATTTACCTGATGCAGTGCGGAGTCGCAAGAAGTGCTTGATGCAGAACTTTCAGCTCGTGTATTGCAATTAATCAATGTCACAGATAGTGGGCTACATATCCAGGTATTTGATCTAGAATAGTCTCTCATTGTAACACGTTTGGGTTAACTTGTTTGTTGCTGATTTGTTCCAGTAGCTTCTGTTGATTGATTGTGACATTTATAATTTGTGGCAAAATTTGATGAAGCTTCTTTAGACTACTTTTTTTTTTTTTTTTTTTTTTTTTTGAGGAGTAGAACCATTTAAGCTATTAAGTAAGTAGTTTATGCTGTATACCTCGGCCGTGCTAGATATTACAGGTCTAGTTTTAATGCTTTCTTTGTATACCTGAGGGAGGAAAATATGTCATGTAACCTGTTTTTTTTTGTTTAAAAGTTGTTAAAAAATAATTCTGAACATCCTGAAGTGCTGACCTGATCTTCACAACTATTTTCTAGCATATATTATCGGAGAAGTGTCTACCCATATTAGATTCTCACTGAATCTAATAGTTTATTCCCTGAGACATTAGAAAGGTTTTGACTTCACCCGAGGCATGATGTCTCTATACAAATATGCAATATAGCTGCTATATGAGCCCTGAAGATTATATAAGATGCCAAAAACTCAGTTAAGCAGCATCTTACCTAAAGAGGGAAATTGTAGATGAAGGATTATCATGCTGCATTGGAGATGGAATGCCTCAAGGCCTTATTTATTAATTGAATTAACAACTCTGGACAAGGTTGTTATTGTGATTTCTTTTCTCATGTTTACATCTAACAGAGGTATGGCCAATTGAGTAAGCAAAGACTTGATCGAGCAATTCTTACCTTCTTTCAGCATTTCCGAAAATCTTATGTAGGTGATCAGGCTGTGCATTCATCCAAGGTAATAAAGCTTTTAAGGCTTTGACATAAGTGTTTCATGTTTGTTGTTATTATGTAGTCTGTATTTGCGTTAAATGCGTTAGCACCCTCAAGTCTTTTTCTTTCTATTGCAGCAATTGTATGCTCGACTGTCTGAGCTTCTTGGACTACATGATCATTTGGTGTTATTGAATGTGATTGTTGGGAAGATTGCTACTAATCTAAAGTGCTACACAGAGGTGGTTGTCTCAGTCATGATTTCTTACTTGACTTAGTGTTATGCATATGGCTGCTAATGCTGTATCTCCATTTGTGCTTATTCCAGAGTGAGGATGTCATTGATCAAACTTTAACTTTGTTCCTGGAATTGGCATCTGGGTTAGTCTAACTGTTTTAGTATTTAGCTAAAACAACTTGACTTATTTGTTCTCTTGTTTTTGTTCTAATGTATTTGCTTCAACTGTGATTATTTGTTTGATCATCGCTCATCTTTTGCTTCATTTTTTAACAGCTATATGACTGGAAAGCTACTTCTGAAGTTGGATGCTGTTAAATTTATAGTAGCTAACCATACTGTAATTTCGACTCCTATGTGATTCTTATTTGTTTCCTCATTCTGCTTTTAATTCCTTTTTTAGAACTTCGATTGATCAATAATTTAAAATGTTCTCTTTTTCTTTCTTTGTACTTGCCGAAAATTTAGAGGGAGCACTTCCCTTTTTTGGAAGAATATAGATGCTCTCGTAGCAGAACAACATTTTATTACACAATTGGCTGGTTGATATTTATGGAGGACAGTCCTGTGAAATTTAAGTCTTCAATGGAACCACTATTGCAGGTACTCTCTCTCTCTCTCTCTGTGTGCATGTGTGCGCGTGTATGTGTATGCATGTTAGTGTATAGGCACGTGTGCCCCCACTTTTTGAACTTTATCTTCTTATAAATTTTGATATGTTGTGTCCTCAACTATGCTTCTCTATTTGGAGTTGCTCTGAAGTTATGATACATAATTTGGTAATGTTTTATTGTGTACTTCTGAGCTGAACCTGCAGGTCTTAGGTTTCTTAGGTGGCATTTTAAAATCTGACCCCCTCAAATACTTGCATCAACATCATCTGTTGCATTTGGCAGTTACTTTTCATTGTATTTTTGAGTTTCCTATCATTGAGATATTGTTAATGATGTCATAGGTTTTCATCAGTTTGGAATCAACACCTGATGCAATGTTCCGGACTGATGCAGTTAAGTTTTCTCTAATTGGGTTAATGAGGGATCTAAGAGGAATTGCAATGGCAACAAACAGGTATTGTACTTTCAAAATGAAAGGGACAAGGATTTGTTCATTTATGCTAAAAGCTAGAGTTTTAAGTCCTGTTTTTATTATTTTTCAGCCGCAGATCGTATGGGCTTTTATTTGATTGGCTATATCCTGCTCATTTGCCACTTCTCTTGAAAGGTCTCTCACATTGGGCAGATACTCCTGAGGTAGATAGTTAATTTTCTCTTTGATGTTTTTGACTTCTATTTTACATGATATTGAATGCTGCCGAGCTTCCCAAGCCATTTAATCTTTTGATGATAATTTTTTTTTTATTTTGCCATGTAAATTCTTAATTTGTGTTGTGAAATATTTGCTACCTGCGGGTTACATTCTTTTTTGGCACATATTTTCTGGTTGTCAGTGCAATATATGTCCATGTTCCAAGTGGTCAAACAATCTTTAGGTCAGCCAATAAAATTTACTTTAGGTCAAAAATGCATTGGATACAGATGTTGGTTGGTAGTAGATGACTTTAAACATCGATCATAAAAGATCTAGTACTTAGCTCTTTAGGGGAACTAGCTAAATATTTGTCTTGAGGAGTAAATTAGTCTTACGGGCTGTAATACTTGGGATGTAAGAAAAAATAAGCTTCTAGGAAATCTGTAATGTTTTATGACCATTTTAACAAGTGCCCAGTTTTTTAAATGTGGTTTCTGTTATCATTCCCCCAGATATCTGATTCTCATTTGCTTTGTACGAAAATTTTTCAAGCAAGTAAAATACTTTTTTATTCTTTCCCTATACAACATGCTTGAATAGATGGTAATAGAGCAATGTGTCTATTTCAGGTTCTAATAAATCAGGCCATTCAACAATGAGCCTTCTGTTTTATTATATATGATGCATGTTTCCTTGTACACTCATCAACTTTTTTTTGGCTTATGTAGGTTACTACCCCATTATTGAAATTCATGGCTGAATTTGTTTTAAACAAAGCCCAACGCTTAACTTTTGATTCATCTTCTCCAAATGGCATTCTTCTTTTCCGGGAGGTCAGCAAACTGATTGTAGCCTATGGCTCCAGGATTTTGGCTCTTCCAAATGCAGCTGATATATATGCCTACAAATACAAGGGAATTTGGATTTGTCTAACTATTCTTTCTAGAGGTTAGACACGTAATTGCGTAATTGCCATTTATTCTTTGTACTGTTGGATTCAATGCATTATAGTTGGTAAATGCCACGTGACTTTTTCCACTTGCTTTGTATTTTGCGTTTATTGTTTGTTGTCTATATGCGTGATTGAGATCTAAGCAAAAATTATTTGCTTGAGAAGTTTTTGAGGTCCATTTTTGTTGATGAATGACATATCTGCACAAGTAGGAAATATTTTCTCTTCTCAAGATAGCAAATATTGTTGCATTTATGTAGTATTTACGTTTGATCTTGAAATTCATACGATGCATCCTCTTTTTATCTTGTTTCTGGAACTTGCTTTGGATATAATGTTTTTACTGAGCATTTTTTGTTTAAAAAGTTGCATATTTTTTATTTTGATCTGCAAGAAGTGATACTTTAATCACTGTCAAACAATACACAATGAATCCACGAGGATTCTTTGGCTTTGGAGTTTAGGAGAATAAAATAGAACTGTCTTTTATGACTCTTTTTCTAATTGCTCTTGTATACTCTCCATTCCTACGATACCCACCACCTTTTGGGAGTAATTTTTTTTCTTTGTGATGATTTGATGGTAAAATGAAAGGAGCTTCCATAATCAAAATTCAACTTGAGAGAATAGGCTTATCAAGAAACCTAATGGAGGCCTTTTGATGGTTTGTAGGTGGACGTCCAAAAGAGTATTTCATTTCTTATAATGGGGCATGATTACCCTTGCTTTGTGGAAAGGTGGGTTAGGATTCAATGAAGCCTTTCTTGGGAAGTGGTTATGGAGATCTGTGGTTGAAAGGATAACCTGTGGAGGGGGGCAACTGTGGCCATATCTGACGAAACATTATCATCAATATAATCTTGGTCAATGGTTCTACCTTTTTAAGAAGGGCCATGTTTAAGTCATTTTTTCAGTTTGTTCTGGTCTACTCTCTTGGTCATTTAAATAAGTGAAAATACTTTATATGGTCAAACACGTTGAAACCTAGTTGGCGGAATTCAGTGTTTAGAAATCCTCATGATGTGGGAATTGGGATCATGGAAACATATTACTCTTCATTGCTTTCAGTACTTTTGAAGTGGGATTTTATATATTTCATGGTTCTCAGTGCCAGATTTTTCTGTCAAAACCTATGCCTTCTAAATTGTTCAGCTCAGGGATGCTTTAGCAATATCCCAGTTTTTGAAGGAATCTCCATGATTGGGGGATGGAGGTGGTGCTAATTTAAAACATGATGTTTATGAATCCAATGAGCACTTTATGTGAGTGTTGACTGAGGAGAATGTTATTGTGCTGTTTTGGATTCTTTTTTTTTTTTTTCTGCTACTATTTTATGTTTTTATTATTGGAAATCATTAGACAAGTTAATTGGAGTCACCAACGTGCATTTTGTTTTGTATTAGATTCTTAGTCCAATGGGCAGTGAACTCCTTGATCAGCAGTTTTTTTTTTTTTTTTTTGAAATGCATTTTATAATATGATTTTTTTTCTTTGCTACTGATTATTGGCAGCTCTTGCGGGAAATTATGTCAATTTTGGCGTGTTTGAACTCTATGGTGATAGAGCTCTTGCTGATGCACTTGATATTGCCCTAAAGATGACACTGTCAATTCCTCTGTCTGACATCTTGGCATTTCGGAAGGTATGATTGACTTCTTGGCTGCAAGTTGCCATTCCCTATGGATAACGTTCTTGGGCTTTCTTTCTTCCTTTCCTCGTGATTTCCTTTTAAATTTTCCTTTTTTTTTTTTTCGATCTGTTGGTGTATGAGCGGAGACTATCTTTTGGGGTTTATTTTAGGCTAATTATCGAAATTAAATCTAAGGTTTGGCCCTATGCTCAGGAGCTTCTTTCCCGTTATCTAGGGTTTACACCTTTATGGGATAAATCAGACTTCAGGTTTTCTTTTTCCCCACTTTAGATCACTATGTTTTGCATTGAAAGGCATTTCTCTGAACTGTGAAGGTTATCATTGCAAAACAAGGCATTGATAAAGGTCTATATAAAACTTTTCTTATTGGAAGTTGGCTGATGACTTGAAATTTCAGTTTTGTGGTATTTCTTCTTTATTCAACGAATACTTTTGAATTAGATTTTATGGATTTCCTTTCATGTGAATCAACTGTGCATTGCTCATCATTAGGTGATTTAAGTTTACTTATTATTGTCTTGGAAGTGACTCTTTTTCTTTCTCCTTTTGGCAGCTGACAAGGGCGTATTTTGCATTCGTGGAGGTTCTTTTCAGTAGCCATATTGTTTTTATATTGAATCTGGACACAAACACCTTTATGCATATAGTTGGATCTCTAGAATCTGGTCTTAAAGGTCTGGATACAAACATCTCCTCACAGGTATGTACTAACTAGTTCCAACTGCCATTTTTCACATTAGAGGTATTTTGAACATCCTGGAGTGGATAAATTCACCTATTTTTACCTCCGAATAGATGGTTTGTGTTTGATTTGTCTTGCTGGCTCAACTCATTAAAGCTAAAAAAAATTCGTGTGTATTATCAGTGTGCATCTGCTGTTGATAATTTGGCTGCTTTCTATTTCAACAACATCACAATGGGGGAGGCACCCACTTCACCTGCTGCAGTCAAGCTTGCTCGACATATTGCAGATTGCCCCAATTTATTTCCGGAAGTAAGCTATTGTTTTCTTTATCGTATTACACAGTCCAAAGTTCATCTCTCCTGTATTCTTTGGAGAAGAAAAAATAAAAGTTTGTTCTGATGGGACAATTTATTGCTTGACAGGCATAAGGTCATTGAATAGTCTCCAATCACATTTGGTGATTCATTGATATTGAAATTTCTCTTTCTTGAATCCACTTGTCATTTTGTTATTATTGTGCTTTTTGTCCTTTTAAATGGAATCTTAAATCAAATTTATTGTGTTTTTGTCCTTTTCTTTGAGTTCAGCTGTCTTTATGTTCTTTGGGCTTCCATGGCAGGCATTGTGATGTTAGCTCCTAGGTTTTCTTCCCTGAATTGGCGGAGGGAGTGATGGGCATCTGTTTTTCATAGACATGATGCATAACTGTAGGATGATGGACCTTGGATATACTCAACAGTTTTGGGATTCTGAATGAGTTTGGTGTTATAAATCTGCTGTCACCATTAAAGCACAGGCCAAGTTTTGCCATTTAGTTCATCTGTGCTGTCTTTTTGAGCTTTTTTTTTTTGGTTATCATTATTCTTGCACATTTGTTGTATTTTTCTGTATGTAGTCTACTGCTTGTACCTTTCACTTTGCTTATAGAGTTCAGACTATCTGGTAGAAGTGGGAAACTTTTTGCGATTGCAGCTAGGAAGTTTTTTTTTCTTGCTATCAAAAATTAGAAATTTAAGCATTCTAAATTAAATTGCAATAATGAAGCTTCATTGGTTGCTATTTACTTGTGTTCACCTCATTTCCTTTACTTTACAGATACTGAAGACACTGTTTGAGATCGTTTTATTTGAGGACTGCGGCAACCAGTGGAGTCTTAGTAGACCTATGTTGAGCTTAATTCTTATTAGTGAGCAGGTACAGCTGAATCAAAAGGAAAAAGAAATAAATTGGAGCTATAAGATCTAAACAACTCGTAATTAAATTTAGATTCTAGATTACATGAGCTTATAGTCTGCATCCATAATGGGAATGATCTGTCAACCTTTATTGTAATGGAGAATTGGCATGCATCTGCATAATTTACAAGTAGTTTTTCTACCCCCTCTCTCTCTTTATTTATTTCTATTCTATCATAGCCATTCCTTTTATTGGAAATGTTCAATTGTGGCATTGTTGAAGTACATATTTTGGTTCCTTCTTTTTTCTTCTCTCTCAACACTTGTGCAAAGAACATTTTTATTCAATACTAGTTTGATGCATGGTATATCATATCACTATCGATTATGGGAAACTTATCAGATTCTTCATGTGGCACTTTTTATGCTGTCTTTCTTGACCCTTATCAACTGTATATTTGACTATGAAAACTCCCATTTTCTTGCAGATATTCTCTGATTTGAAGGCTCAAATTTTGGTTTCACAGGTAAATATTTTTCTCCTGCCTTTTTGTTATAACTGTTGATCTAGAAACAGAAAAGTAGCTTAGATGTGATTCTCTGAAAGGTAAGACTTCCACTTTTTGTCTATGCTTCTAGTTATTATGGTTGATTTTGTGGAGGAACTCTATGTCAATGTACAGATGTATGTTGTGGTTCTTAGTGTGGTACGCAGGATAATTATATAAAAGATGAGTTGGTTTTATTGTAATTTTAATTTGCTAAAGCTTTATACTGCATGCTTGGTGTCTATTAGGAATGAACTATAAAAACTCTAAAACAACAAATTTTTTTATGTGTCATTGCATAGGCACTTCAATACATATTTTTCACCTACAATAGAATATTGTGAGTTGGAGAACATTTTTTGAATTTGTATGCAAGAATTTGGCACAGTTTTGTTTATGAGTTCAGATGGAGTTTGGAACAATCTATAGG
>CATIWO010532338.1:0-11723 GCA_949673435.1 Macaranga tanarius | reverse complement strand
CCCCTTATGATAATTGGATTATTACACAATAATCCTTAACTTTCTATTTTCACAAAATAGTCCAAAACTTTTATTACACATAAGCCCCTCTCTACCAAAAGCACACACTCACTTATATGCAAACTCCAAACTCTACTGAATATATTTCAATATTATAATGCATATACAATGCATATAAAAATGCGGGTGTTACAGTAATAATAAATTTTCAGTATCTTGTCGTCCTAGAGGCTATTTTAGCCTATTACCTCCACACTTCCCCCTGTAAATATTGCACAATCCATCATTTTGCAATTTTTGTATTTTATGGGCCTGTACTCAATTATGTACTTTTACTTCAAGATTTCCCTTGGAGAAATTGGATGAAATAGCTTTCTCGTATTTTGCTGAACCATTACATCCATACTTCTTTCAGCAAATTCTATATATTATGCCAATTATGCTTTTTGATCCTATATGAGCTGAATGTGTGAATGTAATTCCTTCACTCTTGAAGAAATAACCTGTATGCATTTCATTTCACCAACTTTTTACCAAACATCACCTTTCAGCTTATCACATGACTTCACCCATAATCTATTTATTTGTGATTTAATCTTGCTTTTTTTTTTTATGTAATAGTAATATCCTTACCATTTTCCTTTATTTTCAGGTAAAATGACTGAAGAAGCTGCGGGCTCTTCTATACCCCTTCTGGCTCACATTCCACTCATAATGTAATAATCCTTGTTTTTTTACATTGCACCAAATTCTTGGCTTTCTACAAGACTTTCTAATGATTGATTTTTCCCTTCAAACATAAACAGCCATGACCTACCTCCTCTCTAACCTAGTTTATTGCAAATGAGCTTGATGACTGGGAGGTATTTTCTTGTGCTTGTATTACTTGTTCTCTCCATTTACAATAACTTCTTTAACCACCTCCTTTTTCCTTTCAGGAAGTAAAAATCGCTTTGATAAAGGAGTTCTCTCTTGATAGTTGTCCTCCGTACCTTTGGATATGGTACACTAATCTCTCTGTCCATCAAAATTTTCCTCATTCACCATAGTCAGTTTTCAAACTAACTTAATTATTTTCCTCTTGCAGCTCATTTCATTACAGACATCTTGAAGGAATTCCTTTGACACTTACCCCCAGGGCTTCCTCCACAGTCCCTGGAAAGGGTCCTTCTCTTCCCTACCTGAGCTTTTCTTCGGATGTCTTATACAATCAAGGTAGCCTTGAAGATCCCACCACCTTTATCAGGTCATGGATTAGACCTATAGATTCCTGAAACCAGTGGATCGACAGGCTAGCTCCTACATTTGAGAACCTTTAGTTCAGGCTTGGTATATTACAACTGATTCATATATCTAGAGAAAATAACTAATACCAAGCCTCTCTCATCAGTGCAGCTCTACATTTTTGGTCTCCTTTTTCAAACTGCTTTATTTTTTCTTATAGGCTCATGACTATTACTCTCTTGGACATGTTCATTCTTACAGGACTTAATGTTCTTAGGGATGACATGGTTTGCTTGATTAAGGAGTCTCTTATTACCCCTATGCATCACGACAGTTATAACAGTTTGATAAATGAGGTTAGGCATGGTGAGCCCACCTTTGATGAGCATGTTGACTTTCTTTGGGTTCTTCTCTGTAAATACATCTTACGTCCTGCTTCTGCTAAGCCCATTTTGGAGTACCTCCCCTTGGTATATGCTTTAGCTAAAGGCAAACACTATGCCTTAGGTTCTATACTTCTTGAAAACCTTTACTTCAGCCTAAGAAGATATCTCAAAGAACCCTTCAAGTACATAAACGGTGGTGTATGGCTTCTGTAGATTTGGCTATTTGTTTATTTCCCTATTTTTCATGATAACTCTGCAGCTCCTCTTTTAGCTCATTCTCTTGATCCAGGGTGCACTTTGATTACCCGAGTTTATTCTAGGTGGCATGGAGAAGTATACGGGCACTTTTTAGCCTTGAAGCCTAAGGAGAGACCCTCTTACCTTTATAAGTGTAACACCAAAAATTACCACTATACATGTGGCAACAATCCACCAAGTCTCGTGGCATAAGAAAAACATTCCTTAAATGTACTTATATATATATATATATAAATAAATACAAATAATTATATTACATTCATAGTCTATCATTGTGCATATAGTTTACATAGGACTATCTTGTACACACAATGTCATTTCAAAATGCCAAATGATATGCAGAATGAAGGACGGCTACACTAATCTCATTTTGGCCTACCTAAGACTCTAATGAAAGCTTCACACTCTTAGTCTAATCGAGTTCTAAAAAATTACGACGCAAAGGGGGTGAGCTTACAACTCAATAAGCAACTACTAATATATTTGTACACATATAGCAACCTCATAAGAAGTAAATTAATATAAAATTAATTTTAACATATAAGATACATTCTAGAGGTAATAAAATAGTTTTCTAAACCTCTAGTACTTCTACATACAATCCCCATGAAGTTACATTTCAATTGACACTACATTAAGTGCATACGAAAGTTCAAATGAAGAAGAAATGAGTGAACAACCCGGGCTCCTCACGGTCGTGAGGAGCTTGCTCACGACTATGAGCAGCCTCCTCACAGTCGTGAGCCAGATCGTGAGCAGCTAGGCAAAAGTAATTTACTGTTTCAAGAAGGCTGGGTTGCTCACAGTTGCTTCCTCACGGTCGTGAGCAACCCGTGAGCAGCCTAAGCTTCACCAAAACCATCTTTTATCCATCCTAATGCATTGCAATCCATTCCATACTTGAATATAACTCAAATGAAGTTTAAAAACACTTAATAAACATGCCACACATCACAAACTTATTCACCAACATATGATTCTCAATCAATCACAAACTTAAAGCATTTATATTCGTAATTTAAACAATTTTCATCACCCATTCATATATTATCTCATTCAAAAGCTTAAACTCAAAGTACGTATAAATCACCACACTAATTAGTATGTACATAATCACATTTAATAATATATTTGGTATTCAAAACCAAATTCATAAAATTTCGACAATTCACACATTCATATTTCATTCTTACTGTTAATTATCCGGCCAGATTCATCCTCACATAAATACCTCACACTTAGCCTCTTTGGCTATATTTCTCACAATTTCAATATCAATTAAATGGCCATTTAGTGAGACCAATTGCCCAACTCAATCTCACTTCACACATATCATTTATGGGTAGCTATACGCCCGGCTCAGCTTGCCCATCTCATAATCACAATCTTATTTATTTGGCCATTTAGTAAGACTATCCACCTGGCTCAGTATCACTTCTCACATATCAATCATGGGTAGCTATACGCTCGGCTCAGCTTTCCCATCTCACAATCACACATCCTCACATTCCTCACATGTTTCACCTTCTTGTGAAACATAATATAGCATAATGTAATATAATTCAATGCAATTGCATCTCAATAAGTCATTATCAATAATCCACCAACATTTCATCCATGCTCTCATTCATAGCATTCAATATACACCTTTATAATGTCCACTACACAACACACATATATCATCATTTACCGACATCCTCATCACATTTATAATACATAAAAAGGTGGAACTCATTCCACATCATATTTAATAAAACTCAATATGATTGCATCAAAATAAATCATCATATTAATATTTCATCTACGATCATTAATTCACAATTTATTCATCTTTAGTAAATGAAAATGCAATTATCCATAATAGAGTTTAACCTATATATGTACATATGTAAGTAATTACTTACCTCCAAGTGCTCCCAACTTTAAAAAGGGTCTTTCTTCTAATTATGGGTGCCTTCTTTCCCTTTATCAACCCCTACATATAGTCATTCATTAATATCCCAAAACAACCATTACACTTGTACCAAATTTAACAAGATGCAATTAAATACTATAAGTTCAATATAGCCATATGATGCACACACAAGTCCAATGACCATGAAAATAATAATGAAGCTGGTCATATGAGTCTACTAATAATTTCAATTAAAATTACTCAGATCAGATATGTATAGAATTTATTATGGATTTTTGATTAAAATCGGGTAAAACATGGCTGATAGCAAGAGTAAGAAAATGTTAAGCCCTGTATGTTAAGCCCTGCCAGACTAGCTTAACAGCAATTTCAGCTCAAGGTTAAAACATAAAAGTTGTAGGGGACTCCCTGAAGTTTTTAGAAAATCTAACTTTTCTTAAATAAGAGCTCTACAACTCAAGATATGACAAAAATACTAAGACTGATGCAACATGAAAACAGAACCCGAATTTCACACATCAAGACCTAAATTTAATTAATCAAGAATAATTGCATAGCTTACCTAAATGATGTTCCAATGGCTTAAAAACCTTCTATAGCTCCCCAAAATGATTGTTAGATGAGTAAAGAAAAATCAAAATCTCCTAAAGCTATAAAAAATTTCCTCTTCTTCTTCCTCTCTAGAATTCCTAACACTCTCTACTCTCACACATATACACTCGTATACACGCAACCAATCACATTCCTCCGATTGCCCCCCGTAGGTGTCCAAATAATTATGCTAGTCTTAATTAAGAAATTAAATATCTAGATAGTTATAGCCTTTATCTCCACAACATCCTATTAACTCCTTAATGAAATGGGATTATTACCTAATAACCGACAACTTAATATTGTGACAATTAAATCCCAACTTTCTTTACAATTGGGTCCCTCTCTATATATACATACCCAACTTAAATTAAGTCCACTATTCTCCTATGTATAAAATGCAATGTATATGTCAGAAATACGTATACTAGATGGTGGGTGTTACAATTCTCCCTTCCTTAAAGAAAATTTTATTCCCGAAATTTACTACTCACCACTTACAAGGAACAAGTATGGATATTTTTGCTTCATTAGCTCTTCTACCCACCATATTGCTTCTTTAGGTGAATGATGACTCCACTTTACCTTTACTATTGGAATCCCTTTATTCCTCAACTGCTTCACCTTCTAATCTAGAATCTCCATTGCTTCTTCCACATACATCAATGCTACAGAAATCTCTATCTTAGATTCTTGTATTATGTGATTAGGATCCAATCTATACTGTCACAAAATAGATATATAGAACACATCATGAACAGAAGATAGTTCTCTTAGCAAGGCCAATTTATTTCACTTTCTCTACAATACATACTGTCCCACATATTTCGGACTAAATTTTCCTTTCTTCTAAAATCTTAAAATTCCCTTTTTAGCCTTCTTAAAGCCATGCAACTTCCCATATTCAAATGAGGCTCAAAGCAACTCAGATACACTTCAAAGACATACTTAACATTATCAATTCATTCACAAATACAAGCTCAAAATATATCTATATTAACACATCATTTAATATTTGTATAGTCACCTTTTGTGATACATTTAGTATTCACAATTAACTCACATATAAAGGATTATATATATATATATATATATCCAAATATGTGCATTACACTTCATCGTCTCCAACTCCCATAATCTTCAATTCCATATTTAAAAAAATATATAAATATAATCAATACGCAATTGAGTACACATCACATGAATCTCAAATCTCAATACTTTATTTAATGTTTGCATTCATCTCCATAATAGGGATAGCATCTCGCAATAATTCACATAAATGCAAGAACTCACACTTTCATATCATAATCTCATTGTTTGGTATCATTTGCCTTGTCGATGGACACTTAGCCAATCAACTTAATATAATTTAATCTTATCGATGGACACTTAGCCAATCGACATATCAATATTTCACATAGTCTATGGTCACAAAGCCAATCGACATAATCACATTTCATGTTGTCGATGGTCACATAGCCAATCGACATATTATCACACATCATATCTACATTTACTCACAAATATAACATCATTATATCCAATAAACTAAAATCAAGTTCGTAATATATATGCACTTACATCCATAATTCCAATACTATAGCATTTCATGTTACCATGTTCCATCGTAGACCTTACACAAATACATCAACATCATTTATATCCAATATCATAACATTCCATAACACAACTCAAGAATCATAGTTCATCCAAAATACTCATCACAATAACTCATCTACTACATCACAATCACATAAAGATAATGAACAAGTATAATTCATGCATTTCCATCGTTATCATTGTGAACCTATAACATTCATATGCATTCTTATCATTGATAGTACATATGCAATCCTAAGTCCACAATATACTCACTTGGTATATCACACAAGCATTATTAATCACATACAATTCTTTATCTACAATTTGATTTATTATAAAATTATGTACACAAATCTCATAACTATAATTTTCCTACAGAAGCCGATACTATGAGTCTATTTTAATACCGTTAGTGGTTACAATTTTCTGCAAAGACTGATATTCTATTTTTATACATCAACTCTTCCATGTTGCTTTCATTGTTGACCATCCATAGTAAGAATTTGAAATTCATGACATCTTTGTAATCTTGGCTCAATTCTTTCTAGGTGAAAACACATTTAAACTTCTATCATTTCTTACAATTAATGTCTTCCAACTCTCAAATGTAGTTAATAGCAAAGAGTTCTAGATCATAAGTCAAAGAATTCTTCCCATATGATCATAACTATCCAAATATACAGACTAGTATTCTTCTCTTGTATTCACACATATTTTGTCCTTTGCCTTGAAGCCTTGACATGAAACATATAACTTCCATTTCTAATTGATGCAGCAACATGAGAGTAATAGTGTTTACTTTACATTGTCTTCTATAGCTTCATTAACAAACTTCAATCCATTCCCCTCAAAATTTCCTTCTCAAGGTAAGTAATTTTCTCACTCTTAATTTATTTTTACTAAATATCATATAACTATCTTCCCTCGTAAACTATTCAAAAATGTTGGCCATATTCCTTTTTATTTGATAAATAAAAATATTATCAAATAAAACAATCACAACTAATTTGAATATTGTTGAAAAGTCTTGTTTATAAATATCATAATCATAACTAATGTATTAATCAATCCCAATGACATAATTAGAAATTTATAATATTTATACTAAATTCTGAATGTCATATCGGTAATAGAACATTCTGCTATCCAAAGTTACTAATATCTAAATTTAAAATTTATCCTTCCCAACATACTGTAACATCTTTCCATTAATCATACAAGTCCTCACTTCATCATAATAAATAATAATTAAATAATCTTCGTCAAAATGTAGTTCAATAATTTTATAATCAACACATAATTGCTTATCATCATCTTTATTCTATATAAACGAAATTAATGCCTCGTAGTGTATTATTCAATTCGTCAACTTATCCTCTTTTACTTATTTTAACTCCCATAATACTATTCTATATAAAGTAATCAATATCGATGCGATCCTTTGTATAATTTAATTCAAATATGCCTTTCAATACTGAAATAAATTTGAATAGTTTATCTGGAACATATTAGAAAATTCTATAATTATAAATTCACCCATTCTTCTCAAATTAATCTTCATTAAATCTTCGACATCAATTAAATAAACTTCTAGCCTATTTCTAATCACATAAAATGTAATCGCAAATGGAATCACAAACATGTACAGTTTCTTCCTCACCCTTTATCTCTATTTTTCTCTGTCTCAAAAAATCTACTACTAAGTTCACTATCACAAAATTTCAGTAAGCATTGAAACACATATACCATGTCTTTAATAATGTAACCATACCATGCGTACTCATAGAAATGATCATATAAAGTCAAAATCAAAAGATATCATAAGCAATGTAATAAAATGTTCCCTCATCCTCCTTTGATGAAACAAGTGCTTTTTACTTTTGAGGTTGATCATCAGATCCAATTTGTATCATAATATCAACTCCTTTTTCCTCACTTTCTCAATTTCTATCCAATCTACTAGTGATTTGCATCATTTTTTTTCCACTTGCACCTCTTGACTCAATTAGTTGAGATCTTCCATCACTTCTTGTCAACGGATAATCTTTAACAAAATGACCCGGTTCTCTATAATAATAACATATCCTTGGCTTAGGATCCCAACACTTACCTGTATATTTCTTACCACCATTATTGCAATTGCATTTTGGAAATATTTTAGACTCTTTAAATTCCCTACTAAGTTTTTTCCTTCATTGGTTGACTGAATGAACGCTCACTGTATCCTCTAAATTCACTTTGTTGAAACTCAGATTCTTTAGAAATCAAATCTCTACTAATTCAGATTGAATTATTATGCGTATTAATAATTCTCTCCCTTTCAGCTTCTAAAGCTTTTTCTTCCTTTATAACCCTTTCAGCACATAATGCAATTTCCTCCGAGTCGCTATATGTTTGAGGTATTATTCTTTCCTTAATTCTAAATTCAATCTTTTTCTCAAATCTTTTTCGTTTTCTCTCATTAGTGATTACCTCTTCAGGAGCATGCCTTGATAATTTCATAAACTACCTTTCATAGTTGACCATGATAATTGATTTTGTTTCAGTTGTAGAAATTCAATCTTCTTTCTATTCTTATATTCATCTGAAATATATTTCTCTATAAATACCCTCAGAAAATCTATCCATGCTAATGTCACCTCTAATATTATTTTCCACCAGTTCAAAATGTCTTACTCGTATAATGATACAACATAACTAATTCTCTTCTCATTAATACAATCAATTCGATAAAAAATTTCTTCCACATTATGTAGCCATTCCTCTTCCATGATGGTATCACCAGTACTTGTGAAAACCTTTAGACCTTGCTCTTTTTATCTTCTCATAATTTTTGTCAATAGTGTTATCCACTTGCTCTTGATTCATAACACCCTTTAATCAATTCTCTAATATACAAGAATATGCATCTATGGAGAGCTTATGAATAGAAATTTATTCAAGCTCATATAAAGCATGCATATGTATTTGTTTAAAAATTAACTCTAATAACTCATTTGGGACGATGAGTTGAGTTTGGTGTCCTTCCATCCTGACATATGCAACACACATATGCATGATATGTCATGAATGCAACATGTTCTCATGTCCCAAGGGAATCTAATCCCTGCTCTGATACCACTAAATGTAACACTCAAAATCACCACCATACACATGGCAACAATCCACCAAGTCTTATGGCATAAGAAAAACATTACTTAAATGTACTAATATATATATAAATAAATACAAATAATCATATTACATTTATAGTCTATCATTGCGCACATAGTTTACATAGGACTATCCTGTACACATAATGTCATTTCAAAATGCCACATGATATGGAGAATGAAGGACGGTTACACCAATCTCATTTCGGCCCACCTAAGACTCTAATGCAAGCTTCACACTCTTAGTCTAATTGAGTCCTGAAAAATTACGACACAAAGGGGGTGAGCTTGTCACTTAATAAGCAACTGTTAATAATATAGCAACCTCATAAGAAGTAAATTAATATAAAATCAATTCTACCATATAAGACACATTCTAGAGGTAATAAAATAGTTTTTTAAACCTCTAGTACTTCTACATATAATCCCTATGAAGTTACATTTCAATTAACACTATATTAAGTGCATACGGAAGTCCGAATGAAGAAGAAATGAGTGAACAACTCGGGGTCCTCACGGTTGGCTCCTAATGGTCGTGAGGAGCTTGCTCATGACTATGAGCAGCCTCCTCACGGTTGTGAGCCAGACCGTGAGCAGCTAGGCAAAAGCCATTTACTATTTTAAGAAGGCTGGGTTGCTCACGGTTGCTTCCTCACGGTCGTGAGCAACCCCGTGAATAGCCCAAGCTTCACCAAAACCATCTTTTGTCCATCCTAATGCATTGCAATCCATTCCATACTTGAATATAACTCAAATTAATCATAAACTTATTCACCAACACATGATTCTCAATCAATCACAAACTTAAAGCATTTATATTCGTAATTTAAACAACTTCCATCACCCATTCATACATTATCTCATTCAAAAGCTTAAACTCAAAGTACGTATGAATCACCACACCAATTAGTATCCACATAATCACATTTAACAATATATTTGGTATTCAAAACCAAATTCACAAAATTTTAAGAATTCACACATTCATATTTCATTCTTATTGTTTATTATCCGACTGGATTCATCCTCACATAAATACCTCAACCTTAGCCTCATTGGCTATATTTTTCACAATTTCAATATCAATCAAATAGTCATTTAATAAGACTATCTATCCGGCTCAGTCTCACTTCACACATATAATTTATAGGTAGCTATACGCCTAGCTTAGCTTGCCCATCTCACAATCACAATCTCATTTATATGGCCATTTAGTGAGACTATCCACCCGGCTGAGTCTCACTTCTCACATATCAATTATGGGTAGCTATGCGCCCGACTCAGCTTGCCCATCTCACAATCACACATCCTTACGTTCCTCACATATTTCACCTTCTTGTGAAATATAATATAGCATAACACAATATAATTCAATACAATTGCATCTCAACCAGTCATTATCAATAATTCACCAACATTTCATCCATGCTCTCATTCATAGCATTCAACATACACCTTTATAATGTCCACTACATAACACACATATATCATCATTTACCAACATCCTCATCACATTTGTAGTACATAAAAAGGTGGAACTCATTTCACATTATATTCAACAAAACTCAACACAATTGCATCAAAATAAATTATCATATTAATATTTCATCCACGATCACTAATTCATAATTTATTCATCTTTAGTAAATGAAAACACAATTATCCATAATAGAGTTTAGCCTATATATGTACATATGTAAGTAATTACTTACATCTAAGTGCTCCTAACTTCAAAAAAGGGTCTTTCTTCTAATTATAGGTGCCATCTTTCCCTTTATCAACCCCTACATATAGTCATTCATCAATCTCCCAAAATAGCCATTATACTTGCGCCAAATTCAACTAGATGCAATTAAATACTACAAGTTCAATATAGCCATATGATGCACACACAAGTCCAATGGCCATGAAAATAATACTGAAACTAGTCATATGACTAATAATTCCAATTAGAATTACTCATATCATATATATATATAATTTATTATGGATTTTTTATTAAAATCGGGTAAAACAGGGCTGACAGTAAGAGCAAGAAAATGTTAATCCTTGCCAGACCATCTTAACAGTAATTTTAGCTCAAAGTTAAAATACAAAAGTTGTAGGGGACTCCCTAAAGTTTCTAGAGCATCTAACTTTGCTCAAATAAGAGCTCTACAACTCAAAATATGACAAAAATACTAAGACCGATGCAACATGAAAACAGAACCCGAATTTCACACATCAAGACCTAACTTCAATTAACCAAGAATAATTACATAGCTTACCTAAATGATGTTCCAATGGCTTAAAAACCTTCTATAGCTCCCCAAAATGATTTTTAATTAAGTAAAGAAAAATCAAAATCTCCTAAAGCTATCAAAAATTCCCTCTTCTTCTTCCTCTCTATAATTCTCTACACTCTCTACTCTCACACAAACACACATATACTGTGAAACCCGCAACACGTGGCCTCAAACAAACCATACACATACTCAAGATATATAATCCATAATATCATAATTACATATAGATAGATTCCATGCACATTCATTTATATATCATTACATTCAAGCAAGTAAAGCATTAACAAATTATATGTATTTTTTTTTT
>CATIWO010532091.1:0-32709 GCA_949673435.1 Macaranga tanarius | reverse complement strand
CTACATAGTTTTGATCAAATTAAACTACGTAGTTTTGCATTATAATTCTAGAGTATATAAGACATATCAAAATAAACCCAGAACCAATTATATATATATATATATTTGTGTGTTTGTGTGAGTATGTATATTTCAAAATTTTACAAATAGTTATTATCTTAAATTTTTGTATCATGTATTATAAATTATAATGTTGATAATCAATTATTGATAAATTAATGTATTATGAAATTGTACCACTATAATTATTTTATATTATATATTTATATGATATATTAAAAAGTTGTATTGTTATAATCATCTTATATTATAAATTTTTTTATGATGTATAACTGAACTATTATAATAATGTTACATTATATGTTCAAATTATAATCATATTATTTTATATGTTTAAAATGTAAAATTATTAAAATATAAATATTAAAATAAAACTAAAAAATAAAATTTACAACAGAAAATAGTACTATTTATTAGATATAATATATAATATATTTAATATAATGTAACATTAATATATATAGTTATAAATATTTTGTTAAATGTTAATTTTAAATATATAAGTAAAAAATTAAATCTCCATTTGCTCCGAATTTTTGCTCCGACTTGCTCCGATTTTTCGGAGCAATTCGGAATAGAGATTTTAATTTTCAGGTCCGGATCCGGATAACTATTTTTTAAAATCTCCAACGTTCGGGTCGAGTCCAGAAATTTGCGTTATCCGAAGTGCTCCGAGACCCGATCATCCTACAAAATTTTGTTAAGAGGCATTCAAATCTTAATTATTGGTCCCCTCATCGGGACAATAATTCCACACCACCGAAAAATCGATTTTGCTAATCATGTGAGCAGTGAGCTAGCTAGATTTTGAGTGGTGACCACAATGAATTTTTCTTTTTTGAAAAAAAAAATATATATATATATATCCCTAAAATGACAAAGAAAAGATCACCACATGACTAATTGCCACGCCATTTTTAGCTAAATTATATACTGTCAACAGGAGTTTGTATGATACAGCTTAAAAGCAGCCTAACCTGCAAAAGTAAAAAAATTGTATGTGAGGATGATATGGGCAGCGGGTGCCATGTGTCAACTGCGCTTATTTAAGGTTTAAAATTGGTATTTTTTGTTAAAAAAAAATTATAAAAAGGGTCTTGTCTTCCCAGAAAAAACCCAACAAAAAATTAAAGACCAAACATGTCTGAACTTTTGAGACATCACAATGGCCACACCAATCAATACTCCAACTTTAATCTAAGCTTATATAATTATCTCTCATGTAGTGATTTTTTTTTTATTCGATGACCCAATATAAAATAGTAATACAAATTATGACTATTTTAGAGATTTTGAATATAAAATTTTGTTTAAAAATTTAAATTTTTTACTATTTAAACCAATAAATGTTGATAAATTTTTTAATAAAAAGATACAAAAATTAATAAATTATATAATTAAAATCTGATAAAATTAATTTCATAATGCAAGAAATAAGTCTGTTTAAATAAATATTAATAGACTCAAACAACAAAAATTAAAATTTCCATCTTATGATGTCATCAAAAGAGATAATACTCGATATAGTAACATTTAGTAAAACTGTTACTATTTTGGAATTGATGGAAACTACTGTAATAACTCCAATAATTAATGCTTAAAGTCCGTTATGACTTTGACTTTGAGTTTTAAGGATTAAAAATCAAAATGTCGCATTTACTACATTCTTTTGTGCAAAAATCCTCCTCCAGCCCCCTGCCCCCACAAAAAAATAATAATTACATTACAAAATAAACCCAAAATAGAGGGCAAAAAAAAATATATAAATATTTTTTTAACCATTGAAGTTGTCATCAAGACTATGCCTCCATGTTGCAAGTTAATCTCTGCTTCTCATGGCCATCATCTTCTCCAAGTAGTTTTGTACTATCACGCTCATTATCAGTAAGCAATTGAGCTCTTTCAGCTTCCAAATCCCAATCGGTAGATCCCACAACGTACAGCATGAGTCCAGCACAGCAAACTTGAGCTGATAACAGCCCGAGCCACAGCCCACAAAACCCAACACCAACCCAGAACCCAAGTCCAATGGCTACTGGCATTCCCACCAAATAAAATGCACTCAGGTTCACGTTAGCTGCACTGGATGGGCGTGCACTTCCTCTTAAGACTCCACACCCAACTGTTTGTGGACAGTTACCAAGCTCGCACAGCCCCAAGATTGGCAAAGCAGCTGTTGTAAGCCGCAGGATCTCCCCATCACTAGTGAACATTTGGCCCCATTTATCCTTCATTCCTGATGCAAATGTTGAAGCTATTAAGCCTATAATAGCTGAAATAAACACCGCCACCACAGTGGACAATTTGGCCTTATGAGGACGGTTTGCTCCAAGCTCATTGCCCACACGAGTAGAAACAGCAAACCCAAGAGAACTAGGAAAAATATAAATCAACGAGGTTGTCTGTATCAAGATGCCCATACAAGCAACTGTTGATTTGGGATTAGCTAAAAGCCCACATAATATAATCATGATCTCATACCACCACCACTCCAAACAAACTGATACACAGCTTGGCGCTGCCAGTTGTATTAGAGGTTTCCACCCGGTGAAGCATTCTCGGCTCGGTCTGGTCCATGTGGACTCGTACAGACCAGAAGCCCACACGTAAGAAACCAAAGACAAGAGCACAAAAAAGTTGGAAGTAGCAGCAGCAGCAGCTATGCCCGCAATCCCGAGATTAAAATGGTTGACAAGTAAAAGATTAATAGGTAAATGAAGAACGGTTCCAGCGAGAGATGCTAATGTTAGAGGATGGGTGATGCCTTGAGCTCGAAGGTAAATGCGGATTGGGTGGATGAAAGAGTTGGTTAAGAGGTCAGGTAAGGAGAAGAGCAAATAAGTGTGAGCAAGACGTGTGATGTTGGGATCTTGATGAAGATATACAAGGATTTTAGACATGTTAATCCATAGTAGAGAAATGGGTATAGATGAAAGTAAAAGAAAAATCACAGAACGATGAAGGGTTACAGATAGAAGCTTTGGACGTTGAGCACCAAAAGCTTGAGAACAGAGGGGCTCCATTCCTAAAGCTAGACCTGAAAGAACTGAATAACCAGTGATATTAGCAAAAGCAATAGCAAGAGAGCCAGCAGCAAGCTCTAAGTCGCCAAGATGGCCTAAGAAAAGCATGGAAAGAATGGAACGAGAGTAGACAATGAGAGCGGTTAGAGCTATAGGGAAAGCGAGTTTAAAGAGTGACTTTGTCTCTGAAATCATCTCTGAAACAGAAGGGTATATAATTTCTTGCGGCGGTGGATTTGTTTTGAGATTCTTTACGTCTTTTATGGTGGTGGGTAGTGATAAAAGATCATAGTAGAGATGAGTCTGCGGTGTTTGTGCCGGTTTCTCTGCCACCGCAACTGTTAAAGAAGAAAACACAGTACTAGCACTGCTAGCACTAGTGGTCTCAAGATTACACATAATGAAGATGAAGAAGAAGATGGTTTTGATCAAAAAATTGTTTTCTTCTTTATTTGCTCAAGCTCAGGAGAACTCTCATGAAGAGCACTCTTGTCAATGGCTAGCTAGCTCTCAAACCGCACCAGAAAATAATGGAAAAAAATGAATTATGAATAGGATTTTTTTCTTTTTGGTTCAAGTAAAAGATGCAGAGGAAAAGAGTGGGCAGGAAAGGGTATAAATAGAGAAGATGATGGAATTTAATTTAATGTACTTTAAAGCAGTAGTAGTGCTACTGTTTATTTACATAACGTAACTGTAAATAACCTTCTTTTTGTTTATTTATTTATATATTGTATACATATATATATACATATGTGATATACTTTACATAAATTCTGTGGCTCAAAGAAAGGGACATGATGTTGGAATTTTCCAATGTTATCAGAATAATATTCAGGAGATCAGGATCCATTTCCAATATAAGTTCCTCTAAAAAAAATGTTCACAATGTGATCTTACACGACTATATAGTATATATTTTTTTTGAACACTTACTATATAGTATAATTATTTAATCAAGCACCACTCTTTCTAATGTCTAACTATCAAATTAAGGTCTGTAAAAAAAAAAAAAAAACTATCAAATTAAGGTCCTAAAATATGAAGATAAAATTGAACCAATTTGACGAAATTTTGGATCATAAATTTTTTTAAGGAAAATTGAGCCAATTAAGAGAGAATATGTATATTTTTTTTTTGAAAAAAATATACTAGATCAAGGTAAATACTTTTTAAAATTATTTGTAACAAAATAATACACTGCTAATATTTAAAAAATATATATATAATAAAATGATAAATTTAATATTTTTAACGAGCCAATGAAAAAAACTTTATTAATTAATATGCGAAGAAGATATTTGTATTGTATTTAATTAAATATGGAACGCTAATTTGTTTTTATTAATTGCTACTTGGGAGTAACCTTTCCATCAACAAGGCCTAGTGGTGTGCTTCAATTTTTGAGACATTTTTTAAGATTTGAATTTATTTATATTATTTATCTCAAAAAAAGTTATTTATATTATTAAATAAATAAGGCTGTTAAGTATTAAGTTTAAGATAACAATAAGTGCAAGGATTTATTAATATTATAATAGACATAGTCATATATTTATAAGTTCTACGATCACTTTAGTATTTTCAACTTTTATTATTTTAGTGGTTAATTGTTCGCCACAACCCAATTTATATGATGACTCATTAATCATTATATCAATTATTTTTCTTCATTTAGTGAATATACATTCTAAGCAGTAAATTATATATATTTGCACAATGAAATCAATAAAAATCTAAGTAATTTGTACGCATACATGTAATTAATTACTTTTATTAAGTTATATAATATACTGATATTTGATAGCGTGGGGTACATAAATTTAATAAAAAATTTTGAGAGTGCACAAGATGTATGAAATTTGATTTCCTAACAAATCTCTAAGTTTTTCTCGATTGTAGCTCGACCCCTCCAAATCCCATCAAATCGAATGCTCATCATTTCCTCAATTCGTTGTATTTGTTGCACATATATATACACACACCACGTGATAATTTTGAAATCAAATTTTTATGTTACCTCTTTTATTCATGCAATGTTTATCAACTAATTAATCATTTATAGTTGACTATCATCATCAAAAGAACCGCAATTACACCACCACCATCATCATCAAAGACCCAATTGAGCCTAAGAATGACTTAATGGTGGAAGTCGAATATGCTTAGCATTTCATCATCTTAAAAATATGAAAATTAGTGGGTCATCATCATATAGAGAAATAATTTATAATACAAATAACTTTCAAAGTTTCAAACTTAGCGTGATGAATATAAAATTATATATAAAAAAAAAAGTTCCGATCACTTACTTCTTGATAATTCTACAATTTGATTAAATTCTATATCACTAGATCAAGTGTTAATTATTATTGAAAAAATATTATATCACCACCACTCTATTTACTCTAATTTTAATCTATTAATATGGGAAAGTTTTTCACGGAGAGTATAGTTTTTCTCTTATGTATTTTTTTATTCTCTATCTTCTTTTATTTTACATTATTCTTTAATAACGTATACAGGAGCAACCGCTCATATAATTTTGGAGCAAATACCCTTTTGGCAGTTGACTCTAATTAATTTTTTTTAATTGTATTTTAATATGGGTCGAGTTAACCCATCATGAACGACCCGAATCCAAATTCTAACACGTATAACATGGAAACATAAAACAAGTTGAAAAAACAGAAATTTGGCAATCAAATTGTGATTTGCACTTTGATTTGAAGATGAAATAATTAGAAAGAAGAAAATTAATGAAAAGAGATCAAGTTAAAATTTGTATAAGCTATGAATTTGGACAAGAATTAATGTCTCACAAACCATGTGCAGCAATGCGCCCCACGTGGATATGGCATGCGTGTGGGTCTCTACCAAGTTGTTGTTTTTTTTATTTTTTAATCTTGACAACATTATGATCATTTTAGGAAGTGTGCATCGATCAACAATCACAAAGGCCATACACACCAAACAAAAAGGTTACCTCTAAATCCAATATTCAAAGAAAAGGAAATTGCTACTTATTTAGATCAATAAATTCACATTGTTTTCGTTTCTGAGCTCATGAATGAGGCATTATTAATTAGGAATAAGGGTAATTGTAAATGTCGCGAGTTGCAAACTCGTGACAAATGAAATGTCCTTATATCAGGGAGTATTTTAGAAAACGGATTTGCGATAGATATCGTAATCGCCATCCTAGGAATAAAAAGTGTGCACTCTAAACATTATAACAGTATAATGTATTCATAAAATTGAAATTTAAAATATTACATTAATTTATTGAAAATATTATTTTAAAAAAATCTAAAAAAATGAAGTTGAAAAGATAAATTAGGGCATTCAACCATCAATTTAATGTTTGAAATTATATTATTTATAAGCTACATAGGCATGTATATGCATTTTAATTTACAAAGGTAGAGGTACTTATTAACATCTTTCTCTTTGGAATTAAACTTAATTTCAAGTCATCAGCTTTATTGAGTTGGATGGAAGCAATGGAGGACGAGATGAGCTGTGGGTTACCAGGCAAGTAGCTGGCTTTAATTTATAAGCACCATTCTGCAACATCTTTTCTTATATCACGTGTCTTTTTCTTCTCTTCTTCACTTAATTCTTTTATTCCTCATTAATTCTTTTGATGCTAACAAATAAATATATATATATATATGGCCACCCAAAGTTTTCTTTTTTATTCAAATTCCTTATTGCAATTTGAGGATAATATAAAAATATATGGACATTAATTGCCATAACTCAAAAGTTTATATCAATCCAATATCAATATCTTACTCTCTTTTTTTTTTTTTTTTCAGATTTTGACGTGTATAATAATGCAAATTGTGACAAACTCGTAATAAGTTTATAAAAAAATTATAAGATATTTTCTTAAAATTGTTGTTTTTTTTTTTAATTTCTAATTAGCTTCTGCTGTTTGAAGACTCTATATAGCAATATTTGTTTTAACATAAAAAGTCATTGAACAACAAAATCATTAATTAGTCAAAGCTTGTTGGCTATTGAAGTTGTATATTAACTATATGTACACAATATTTCAGTCATCTTCAAATGTACAACCAAAGTATAGGCAATGGAGGTTACGTTTGTATTATGTACACAGAAATTAACGTAACCTTATCAACTTCAAAACAATTGCGCACATCTTCAGTTCAAAAAAAGCAAGCAAATCTCTATCAATGTACTATTGTACCCAACTTTTTTTTTTCAAAAAAACTTTGGATGGAGAAGTTTATTGTACCAATTCATCAGTGGACAACAAAAAAATATAATTTACGACTTTTCTCTTCTCTATTGTTATTGTAATTGTAGGGTACTAGATTTAATGCATGGAGAGTGACATTATAGGACGTTCACATGTTAGGGTCAAAAATCAAGAATGTTTGATATAGCAAGACAGTTGGCAATAATAATCAAGTTTCAACAACAACAATAAAATTAGGCAATTATCATAAATTTTTTTTTTTTATCTCACTCTATACTTTTTAATATACTTTTTTAAGTTAATATTTTTATTTATTTCGTATGTATAATATCATATGGTAAAACATAAAATCAACATGCAAATATTTAATTATAAAATTAAATATATATACTTATTGAATATATATAAAAGTATTAAATGAATGCAATTCACCTGATATAAATTAGTCATTTTCAAATTCAGCAAGTCAAATTGGTGGCAAGATGGAAAAAAAGGGGACATTATGCATATATATAGTGAATTTTACCCTCTTTATCTTTATTTTTTTCCTGAACAGAATAATTTTTTCTCTCTCTTTCTCTGTCGTGTTGAGTTGGGTGTAATTGACTGTTATTGTCGTTTCCAAGGGTGGGGTGTTGTCGTTTCCAAGTGGGTTAAAAATTGTGAGACTGAGAGCTATTTGTAAGGTTGCTGGGTGTTTGATTGGTTTCAGATATTGAGTGAGACAGGAGCGGCCACCCTTTGTCCAATTCTCTTTTTGCTTCTAATATTGCACTTGCACCACCACTGCCACTCCACCTCTTGTGTTTCATTTACGGGAACGCGTTGCGTGTTCCCTATACCGTCCCGTTTCCATATATACAAAGATCTTTTTCTTTATCTTCATGCTTTCATTTCTCACCCTTTGATGATCACACAACTTTCTTGATAATGTTCATATATACAGAAAATACAGAATTTGCATTGGATCCTTTAGTATATAATTACAATACCATATAATAATAATATAAAAAAATGCATATACATATAATATATTCTAGTGATTGTGCGGTATAGGTTCTTTTGTTTGTGATAGTTGCCTCCACCAAAATTATGTACATATTATTGGCATCATGCAATTAGACTATCGAGTCCAATGAGCAGTATCTAATAATTATTTTCTCTTTGGACGATTTTAAGAATATATATTTTCACATGGACCGAGGGGCTCGGCGTGATTAATTAGTACTGTTGTTAAATAGACTTAAACAGTGGTCAAAAAGAAAAACTAAAGATGGGTTGTACTTGTACAAGTTAGAGGAAAATTTGGCGTGTGTGGAAAAGTTTATTATAAGGAGGAAATTAATATGTATGTATGTAGATATATAAGTTGGGGAGGATATGATATTGACGGTTGAGTTGGGGAGGATCTGCCCTAATTAAGGAATATGCAATGGATGGCATAATGTGTTTTTGGGGATTGTGGGTGGCTGGATTCCACGTCAAAAACACATAGAAATGGGTATCTTTTGTTTAAAGAGATGGGCATCTACTGTCTAGTCTCAAGCAATAGAGCTATTTTTAATATATATGATGGAGATTGGAGGCACATGATCAGTTTGGAGGCAAAAGAAAAAAAAAATCTGCCTTGTGCATGAGTTGGTAAAAGGGCCTTTCTAGCTGCTTGTATGACTACGACTAACCGAACCGACTGGTTCGATTTTGATTTTTGAAAATATATAACCGATTGGTTCGGTTAGATTTTGATTTTTAAATTAGAAAATTGAAAATAACGGAACCGACAGACTCACATATATATTTATTATAAAAATATTAAATAAAATATATTAATTAGAAAAAATTATATATAAATATTAAAATTATAAATAAAAAATATTTTTTTAGTTATATAACTAAAAAATAAGCTTAAAAATGTTATAAAATAAAAAATTCAAATTTTATTTAAAAAAAATCAGTTAACCTACCGAACCAAATCGATTCGATTAAATTCGATTTTCCTCTGATTTGGTTCGGTTTCGGTCACAATTTTTCCTTGATCAATTTTGGTGATTTTTTGACCGAACCAACGGAAACCCAACGATGCTCAGCCATTGACTACTACTGCAGACAATATTGCCTGACTCCATCCTTTTATCAGCATATATACCATGGGCTTGCATGCCCACTTTCCTTCTTCTTTTTTGATCACTTCATTTGAAAAAAAAACAAGATAAGCATGGAATAAACAAATTGCTAGCAGAGGAATCAAAGGACAAATATCGAAAATAAATTTTTCTTTAAAGAAAACTTAATGATATGATATATATTGTAAATCATTTTTTTACATAAAATTAGGTTTTCTTGGTCAAACAAAAATCATACTATTGATGTCAAGGATTGAAAAAAAAAAAAAGTGAAAATTATTATTTTGAATTTAGTTTTGCAATTTAATCTCCAATTAACAAATTATTGTTAGATGATTTCCTTTGTGTTTATTAAGCAATCGGTGAATCAGGCAGATAATAATTTTATTAAAAACGTGAAGGTTATATATCCAATCCTAAAAATTAAAGGAATGTTACTCTTATTTTTTTTCATGTCTATAATTTTTCACGATTTAAATTAACAAAATTTTTCTTTCAATTAAAAAAATCAAATTAAAAAAAAAAAAAATCATGCATCTTGTAAAAGGGGACTCAATTGCTATTCACCCACAATATCTATAAGAGGCTTTGCTATTAGGGCAAGACATACTTTTTGCAATTTTTTTACTAAGAAATTAAATGTAATAAATCACGCAAAATAGTAATAATAAAACTCTTGAATGCAACCTGAATTGAAAGTTAACTTAATTTAGGTATTTAAAAATTTAATTATTGATCACTTTAAGTTCGATCAATTTTTTTTTTAATAATGAGGTCATATGATCTAAATATTGATGAACTATATAATAGAGAACAACGATAACTATTCCCTATTTAAATCAATGATGACAAGATTTAAATTTTATATATTTAGATATTTTTTAAAAAAAATGTACTATTTAACTACTATTTCACCTGCTCGACCAAATTATTAGCTATAAATATTGACTGCACTTACTCTCAACATATTTAAATACGGGACCTTTAATTATTCAGGGAATACATTTTTTTTTTTTTAAGTTTCTTTCAAGTCCCAACTGTGTGGTGCAAGGGGTCCATCATGCATTATTTGAAAAATAATTTATCAGATAAGATAAAGAATTCTTTGAAATATTTTAAAATTAGCTTCAATTCTCAAGAAAAAAAATCAAATATTTAAATTGACTAACCTCTTTTTTTTTTCTTTTTCCTATAAATGGGTTTTGAACAACACTGGTGGGAATTGACATTTTGTGTGGATATGTATGACATTATGATTTAGGCATCTCCCCAACAACCATCACAATGAATTATTATTATTCATATGGAATAAAAATCACTTTTTATTTTTCAAGTATTGTTGGGAAAATTGTTCCAAAAAAAATGGGTATTGTTGCAAAAACATGAAAATTTCAGTATAACTATTGGGACAGGTGGCAGCACCCCAGATAAGCAGCAAAGAGGAATAACAAACACTTTTCATGAGAAAAAAATGTCTTTCTTGGTTTAAATATTTCATATTACTTTTGCCAAAGAAGTTATCAAAAAGCACATAAAAGTGTAAATGTATGAGCACAAAGCATATTACACCACCACGTTCCAAAAAAAAAAAAAGGCACATTATATATACCATGCAAACCAGAAGATCTTTTAGGGCAAACCAAAAGAGAAGGAGAAAAAAAAAAGCATATGACACCATATTCAGATCTTGCATTTGGGTTTTATAAATTTATGTTTTTGATCTTGCCAGTAACGAGTAATCTTTATTATTAGAGGAGAATCAGTGTCACATTGCCTTTTATTAGATCTTCAATGGGTAGAAAGGTAAGTGGCTCGAATGGGATTTAATATATTGCCAACTTACATACTTTGTGTTAGAATATCAAATAATATTTTTCCAGACTTTTTAAGGATGATGAATTAATAAACAATCACAAAAGGAAAAAGGCACCCCCGACTCTTGAAAGTGGCTTTTCTGTAACTATGGCTTTACCTTCTTTTTTTTTTTTTTTTTTTTTATAAAGTTGGTAATGAAAATATTGGTGTTATTCAAAATAAAGAAACTCTTGAAAGTGGCATCACTGGTTTTTGTTTAAAATAGTGTACTTTGAAAACATTTTAAAGGGTATATGAATGACCGTGAGGAATTATAATTTCTTGTAATATGAGTGAGGCAAACATTTGAGCGTTGTGTTTAATTGGACCAACAAGATTTATTAATAATTTATTCCTTTAAATTATTACAAATAAAAAGAATTTGTCAACATTGGTTTGATTTATTTAATTATATAATTGGCATATGAGAATTATTGGACAAGAAATAATTAACACATTATAATATGAAATAATAAATGGATATCATCCTCATCCTTACATCAGACGCACAGCTCATCTCCAAAATTTTCTAAGGCTTTCCGTCCAACTTGTTAAATCACTGAAAAAGGGCAAGAAGTTGAGGTACGGTTTGGCTTTTGCCTTTGTAAACATGTGCATGTGTAGCTAATTAATATCAAACATTAAATAATTAAATGGACTTTGTATATTTATATGGAGCTTATACATGACCTTTTTTTAGCTAATAGTAATGAGTTATTGCTTGCTTTACATTTCCAAAAAATGGTTATATTGAGAGGAACCTAGAACAGAAGCAACTAGGGAGAGGAAGGAGTAGAGCAGAGACCCACACGCATGCTATATCCACATGGGCCGCATTGCTGCACATGTTGTGTGAGACATTCTTGTCCAATCTCCCATAACTTCAAATCTTAACTTCACTAGCTACACAAGTACCTAACTCAATTAGCTAAACCATTTGCCCAAGCTTTGTATGTTTGTGTATATGTGTGTGTGTCTCAGTGTGTGAGTTAGAATTCCACAAAATGAAAGATTATATTATGCAAGTGTTAACACATTGAAACTTGAAATTTTTATACATGCATCATGAGATTAAAAAAAAAAAAGAAAGAAAGTCATTGGAACTGCCTCCATTCAGTAGCTAGCTAGCACTCCAACCATTTTATGCTTTGCGTTTAAAAAGCTAGCGGTGGTGAGTTTCCATTTGGCAAATCGTGTATGGTTTACTCTAGATTTGGATCTACATATATAGATATACACTATTGTATATGTTATGATTCCTGTCCCCAATATGCAAGTGTAGTGTAGGAAATTGAATAAAGATTTTCAATGCTTAAATTCTACTACTCTTGCACCCTCTAGCTAGAGAAGCAATCGTGTAGGTTCCTTAATTTTCTTAGGCACCATTTGGTTGATTATTTTTTTTAATTTCATTTGTCAATCATTTATAACTTCACCATTAATTAATTCAAACAATTATATAATTGTATTCAAATCAAACTTTATAATTGTTTCGGTGATGTTTTATTTTCAAGATTTACAAGGGAACAAGTCAACTAAAATCATTACCTTGTATTGACAATTGAATAAAAAGAGATAACATAAGAATATCTATTGATATCAAATCATGCAAAATATATGCAATAAATAAACAAAGATTGAGGAAATGATGAACATTCGATTTGATTGGATTTGGAGGGGCCGACTCTTCATTGAATCAACAGTTTAAAAAAAATGAAGAAAATTGACACAACAAGTGAAATATAAAACTTTTCTTATTTAAAAGAATAATTATTGTCTATTATGATTTTGTTAGATGGCGTATGGTGTTTTTTTGCCGTGTGTTAACTTCTATTATTAAAAAAAAAAAGAATAATATTTATTGTCTATTACATATATAATTTATTGATATATTTTTTCTCAAAAAAAGCTATTAGTATATTAAATTATTTTACCTCTTTATTAATAATAATAATAACAAGACTAGTTGCGTTTATGGTAATCTTATGTAGTGCCCTTCTTCAGCATCATTTTTGTTGAATCTAGAGTGATCCTTAAATAATTAAAAGGGTCACTACAATACATCCATTACAAAAGGCAAAGTCAAAAAACATCTCTTTTAACTTTTGTGATTGATTCTCTGTTGTATATGATCTCTCTTTTGAAGCTCCAAGAAAGATATGATTCACATGGCACACCCATGATTTGCTCCCTTTTTAAACATATGACTTGCTTCCTTATTCAACTTGTATTTTCCATTATGTCCTACTTATGATATAGCACAATTCGTTGGTTACACATCTTCACACAAACCTCAAAAGCAACAACACTGAATATATAGGTTGGAGAAGCAATTAGTCCATCTATATATATATTTGAGCATATGTATACTTCCATTTATAAAAATTAGTTGAAAAGTTATGAAAAATATAAACTTAGGTTGTGTGATGAATTTATATAAATATTTAAGATCATCATTTTTATTTATTTTTTTGAATATTTATTCTACTTGTAGTTGTATTTTACTTTATTTTGTTTGAACCACTAATATTTAAAATTCATTAGATTTTAACTAATCTAATTTGACAATGACGGAATTATAAAGATGACAAAAGTCGTCCAACAACATCACTGCGTTCACTATCCCAACAGTTGTTGGTAGTTATATTCTACTTTAATTATCTTTATGTTCATCCTCTAAAAAAATTATTTTATCATATTTTAAAAATAATGAATCTTTAAAATTATTATTATTATTATTATTATTTGCAAAAATGTCCAAAATAGAAAAAACCCATGATCTCAAATTGGTCTCAGAATACGGTAGTATCAATTTGGGCCACGATCTATTAGGCTACTAAAATGCCTGAGCATTTGCACATGCAAGCCCAAGATTGGTAGAAAACAAGCATATTATGGTTTCTTGGGCTGGTTTTTCTTGACATTCTGGCTGCTGCAATATATATATATATATATATATTTAAGCTGTTCATGACTTGGCTCTTGAACCCAGAATCTGCGAGGATGGAGAAGATGCCACCTGAAACCAAGAGGCGAAAAATCGAGCCACCACCTCTTCGTAGGTAGCTACTAAATCTATTCTATTATTTGTCTTGTTGATTAGCTTTGGAAATTTATATGAAGTGAAGTCCATAATTAAACAAGGAGCATAGGTTTTGTTTTGATTTAGAGTTGGAATTCAGATAAAGTTATTCATTCTGATGGAATAGTTTGTAGATTATATACATGGGTTTCATCTTGTTTATTGCATTATTTGAATTTCTATAGGAATAGGGGACTTGAACTTGCTTGTTTTCTTGTTTAATTTAATATATGTTTTGTAAAGTATAGTGTTAGTATTCAACAATGAATGGTTGATTGATATAAAAGTTAAGTGTGCTGGTAAATTTGTATGTGATGCTGCGGTACTTGTTGAAGGATTGTGCATGGAGTCTGATTGTAAGTGGATTGGCATGGTACTTTTTTTTTTTATTATTATTATTATTAGGCTATCTACTTCATTAATTGTTGGTGAGTGATGAGAGTTGATTGATTACATGAGGAGGCATTTGGTCTTTTTTATGTATGAACTATTGTTGTTGATACCATCCTGTCTTTCATGGTTGAAGTTTTGTTGGGTATTAATGCTCCACAACTAATCTGCATACTCCTTTGATTGGAATGGGTTGGTTTGTGATTGACAAATAGCTTTGTTTTTTTTTAAAAAAAAAATTTAATTTCTAGAACTTATTTGTGGAGGAATGCGTTCAATTTAATGTAATGAAATTTGTCTTAGATCTTCAACTTTGACAGACGGTTCCAATGCAAATTTTAATTTCTCTGCAGTGAGCTTAATTTTAGTGTTTTGAAACTTCACTTCACATTAAGGTTGTTTTACATTAATCTTAATCTCAAACTAGTTGCCAAAGGTCGAGTAGCCAAGTGGTATAACTCCCTTTAATGTATTAATAGGTCAAAGGATCGATCTTGCCTCCCCCCTCCACTAGTTCAAAAAAAAAAATATTAAACTAATTATGAAGAAACTAATGATTGTGATCCTTAATCTTAAATAGAAAATGGACAAGTTCCTTGATACCTCTCCCATATTGCAGGACTGTTTCTTCATCTGCAGCAAAGAAAGGCAGAGATGCAGCATCAGTGAGTACATTGGTAGCTTTCATTTACTACTACTACTGTTTGATGTTTCGTAGTATCTTATACAATTTCTTATCTATTATCTGGATGTGTAGGTTCCAGTACTCCAGACTCATGGAGTTGATGACAGGATTCAACAGGCAAAAAATTTTGCAGTTGCACAAGCACAACAAGAGGGTTGCACAGGAAATTATAAAATTTTTGATTCTCCATATGAGAACTATCTAGTTCCTGTTATCCCAAATCGTGCAGAACTAGGAGGATAATCACCCTGTTTCGCTATCTTTTTAGTTGATTTGTCAACATAGAACTTGTTAATCACATCACATGTTCAGGCCTATTGAAGGGCTGATATATGTGGGGATACATCAGGAACTTTAACAGAGTTTGTATAATAGGGCAGAATCTTGCAAGATTGATGCTTTGCTTTGCTTGTATATTTGGGGCTTATTCTTTGACAAATGACTGTTTATGGAGATGGTGCAGTCATGCTCTAAAACTGAGAATCTATTCTGACACGTAACTACATATCTACTGGGCACCTTACTGAGAGTATTTAAAGTCTTCTGCGGATTCTTAGCGGTACTTGCCTTCCCAAGGACTGGAAATTTCTTGAAGAAACATTAATATGTTTAACAACATATTGCCATGTTGGTGTGGCCATGAGGTTCATGTGATTGCCTGGCTTCAATTATCAATTGACGTGCCATGTGTGGTAAGCTTGGGTTCACATTTTTAATTGATCATGTTAACGCCCCCCAAGAAAAATACCAAGCAGAAAACAATTTGTTGGTACTGTATTGATTCACCTTTTGGTAAGCAACAAACTAGTAGATTAACCTCTGACAAAAACAATTTTCCTATCAATAATCTGCCAAAGTTTTTAAATTTTTGGAGAATCATTTTAGATTAAAATGGTGAGGTGGTCGTGTGTTTTGAATGTAACATTCAATGGTTAAATTTATTTATTAACTTAAACAAAAATTAAATATTATAAATTTAACCGTTATATGTAATATACTTAAAATGAATAAAAAATTTATGTAAATATTGCAACAGATGCAGATAAAGACGATTAAATACAGCTCACCACCAACTTGGGATGGGCAGAGGATAAAAAAAATGACTAGTTGCTGATTAGGATATGATTGGTCAATTTTGGATGAATTGCGTATAAAGTTGAAGGTATGGTTTTGACAAAACATTTCAGGTCAATGTTAATTTCTGCGTTACTTTGACATTTCCAATTGCAAATCATTTACCAAAACAAGCCACTGGAATGAATTGTCCAAGCCAACCCCACCAACCACCATATTCTCAATAAAATCTGTTTTATTTTTACATGATTTAAAAATTAATATTTTATTTTAATTAAATAAAACTATAATACTTCACATTTAATTTAAGACAGGGTACAAAAGAACAAAAAGCAAGCGAAACTCATGTCCGTCAATCTTAAGATAAAAAGCGGAGCTTATACCCTGACATTGACCCGCCGCTCAAAATGGCATTTCCGTAATTTCAATATAAAACGATGACCACATTCTCCCATAATTCATTTTCCCTCGCATATAAACAAACAAAACAAAATCAAACCGTACATTTATAAGAAGAAAAGAAAATTTTTCCTCCAAAGAAAGCGTAATGCAATACCATAATAATAATTTATCATCAAAATAATTACGCTCAAATCAATCCAAGAATCATTTCTCTTTGTTTGCTCATTGATCGAAGAAGCAGCAGCAGCTTATCGAGAGCGGTGATGGGGAAGGCGGCGGTAGGGGCGGCGGCGGTGTGTGCAGCGGCTGTGTGCGCGGCGGCGGCGCTAATTGTGAGGCATAGGATCAGGAGCTCCGTGAAATGGACAAGAGCCATGGCGATACTTAGAGAGTTTGAAGAGAAATGTGGGACGCCTATTGGAAAGCTGCGACAGGTGGCGGATGCTATGACCGTTGAGATGCATGCTGGTCTTGCATCGGAAGGTGGCAGCAAACTTAAGATGCTTATTAGCTATGTGGATAATCTCCCGACCGGGTAATTATTAATTAATTAATCATCATCATTTTTTAATTTTCTTTTATTTTAACATATGGTCTTGTTTTATGTGGTTTTTTATTGGATTCATTTGTAGTTTGATGATAATAATCATAAATTTAATTAAATTATCAATTTAATTTGGTGTGATTATTATTTTTGTAAAGTGATAATTTTGTTTGTTACTATTATTTATGGCTTTGTTTTAGCAAAAGAATGAATGTGTGGTGCCGTAATTAAGGATCTTAAATTAATGGTGTTGGTTGCTTCTTTTATGGCCCACTAGAAATGGATCTTAAATTAGTTAAAGTGATTTTTTTTTTTTTTTTTGTGATTAGGTGATGTTTTTTTCTGGTTAATTTTACTTAATTAAGCAGACAGACATCATACATATATCTGGAGTTCTTAATTTTTGAGGTTGACGTAAGTTCAGTTATGATGTGTAAGAATTTTAAGGGTATGTCTTGCTTTTGTTAATCATAAGTTGCTTAACTTTGTCTCTTTTCCTTAAGAAAAAAAAAAAGAAAATATATTCTTTGGTAGCTTATGTCTACGAAGTAATTGGTTTTGACTTTATCTCTTTGTGTTTTATATTGCATTTTTGTAATGTTTATGAGGATATGGCTTGATAAAGTTTGAAGTTTTGGAAGTGGAATGTAAAACCAATGTTGTTGTTGTTGTTAAGGCTTGTCAAGAATTAGAAATAAAGAAACAAGAACGTCTTGAGAATGAAAAATAAGTTTTGCCGTGATGCTGTGATTTACGTTAACAGTAACAACAATGACAAGAACAAAGTGAGCTAATGCCAGTTACTTGTGGGTACTTCTTCAGGGATGAGAAAGGGATGTTTTATGCATTAGATCTTGGTGGCACTAATTTTCGTGTCTTGCGTGTACTGTTGGGTGGGAAAGAAGATCGTGTTGTCAAACAAGAATCTGTGGAAGTTTCCATTCCTCCACACTTGATGACTGGATCTTCAGATGTGAGTATATCATTCTAATAAAGTTTGACTCTGCTGGGATTAATTCATAATCTGAAGCATTTTAAATGATGGTGGTGATTTCAGGAATTGTTCGATTTTATTGCTGAAGCACTTGCAAAATTTGTTGCTACTGAAGGTGACAGTTTGCATCCTTCTCCTGGAAAACAAAGGGAACTGGGTTTTACCTTTTCGTTCCCTGTTAGACAAACATCAATAGCATCTGGAACTCTTATAAAATGGACAAAAGGCTTCTCCATAGAAGATACGGTTAATCCTGAATAACTTTATACTTGTTTCACGAACTTTTGCAATGTCATATATTTGTCTTATTTGGGCATATTGAAACTTTTAAGTAAATGTTAAAAGTTACCCATACTTTCCTCCTCCCTTATATCTTATCCTTTACATCTAAGAATTTGGGTTCCTTACTGTTAGAGACCCACATAAACATTCCATATTATAATATTAATCAGTTTTTTTCTTGCTATCAAGTCACTTGCTTTCAAGATAACTAATTTTGGCACGTAAGCTAGCAATGCTTGCAAATTGATGCCTTTATATGCTTCCAATATGTGTCTTATAGTTATGTACTTCTTACCTCCAGCGTACAAATTCAATTGTGTCAGTTGAAAACAAGGCTCGTTTGAGGGCATGCTAAATCTTGCTTGGTTTGGATTCTACTATACTATGCAACAATTGCTAAGTATTTTACTATAATAAACAGGTGACTCCTTCATAAGCTACTTTCATGGGGATCCTTGATAAATGCTCTGGAAATCATGTATAAAAAAAAATTGGCCTAGAAATTACAGACTCTTTCACTTAGACTTGGGACAGTTGTAATGCCTCTTTCTTGAATACTTGTAACTTCTGACTGTTGAGTTCTTTTTAACTGTTTGCGGTTTTACCTCATGGCTGGTCCTCATATAGGTTGGGCAAGATGTGGTAGGAGAGTTGACAAAAGCCATGGAAAGAGTTGGTCTCAACATGCGTGTTGCAGCATTGGTAAATTGGCATTTTTTTTTTCCACTGTCAAGAACTCCGTTTGATTTTCCTATTAATTTTACAAGAAATGCAATTTCTATAAAGTGATTATCAATTGCTTGTCTGAAAAACTAAGAAAATTCCTTTAACTTGCTGAGAGGTGTAGGTCAATGATACAATTGGAACGTTAGCTGGAGGCAGATACCACAACCAAGATGTTATTGCTGGTATAATTTTGGGTACGGGAACAAATGCAGCCTATGTAGAACGAGCACAAGCGATTCCCAAGTGGCAGGGTCCTCCACCTAAATCAGGGGAAATGGTTGGTATTTTTGGATGGTTGTTATTTATTGTTCATTCTTTCTAGCCATACATGTTATCTTTTCATATTTCACTGTCTTGTTTCTTTGACAGGATTCCTTATTATGATTTGACATGAGCACAAAATTACTAAAGCATTCTTTATTACCACAGGTTATCAACATGGAGTGGGGTAACTTCCGATCGTCACACCTTCCACTGACAGAATATGATCAGGACCTGGATCTTGAATCTCTGAACCCTGGCGAACAGGTGACCCTAACTTTGACTTCTACATGTCATCCTGCTGCTGCATGTTGAAGTGGTTGAATTAAACCTTTTAAGTTTTTTGTAATTAATGTCTGCAGATTTTTGAAAAGATGATTTCTGGTATGTATCTAGGGGAGATTGTTCGCAGAGTTCTGTTGAAAATGGCCAATGAAGCTGACTTTTTTGGTGATGCTGTTCCACCAAAACTGGAGATTCCATTCATCTTAAGGTGTAGGGTACTTACTGTTATGTTGTGAGCTTATTTACTGTCTTTTTTAGGCTGTAGTTTCTTTGGTTACTTATTTTTGGGATGTTCCGTCAATGCTTGTTAACCATTACATTGAAATAACACTGGCCAAGATCCAAAGCTTAAGGGAGACCTCGGACCTCCCAAACTTATCCTTTCCTGCTCTTTTTCAAATTTTGAAAGAGACGAATGGGATTTTGTTGTGTCCTTTTCGATGTACTTACATGCAACATTTATTAAGTTTCTTATAGGTGAATAGGTTAATTTTCTGATCTTTATGGAAATACTAGATGTTAATTCTGCTGTTCCCTTTGGTTGTAACTATGCAGGACTCCTGACATGTCAGCAATGCATCATGATGCATCTTCAGAACTGAGAGTTGTTGGAAGCAAACTAAAGGATATCTTAGAGGTATTTGTGCTCTCTTGATGATGCTTTCCTTTTTTGTCTTCCATAATTTTATTTTTCTCATCATTCAATAAATTTGCTATTACAACTTCTGCATCTCTGCTTCCCATTTATATGTGCTTTTTGGATGATTTGAGCATTATTCAACAGGATATTTTTTTTCCAAATACAACTGTTACGTTAGTTAACTACTGAAAGCAGCAAAAGTGATTTCATGAATCTAGTATGTAATGTCCTTTGATTTTTCCCCTTGTGATCAGGTACCTAATACCTCGCTGAAAATGAGGAAAGCTGTCGTCAAGCTCTGTGACATGGTTGCCACTCGTGGTGCCCGCCTCTCAGCAGCCGGAATTGTGGGCATCCTCAAGAAATTGGGAAGAGACACGATGAAGGATGGGGAGAAGCAGAAATCGGTAGTAGCATTGGACGGTGGACTGTTTGAGCACTACACTGAATTTCGTGGCTGCATGGAGAACGCTCTTGAGGAGTTGCTGGGGGAGGGAGTCAGTGAAAGCATTGTTGTTGAGCAGTCAAATGATGGGTCAGGCATTGGTGCAGCCCTCCTGGCAGCTTCCCACTCCCAATACCTGGAGGTCGCAGAATACTGAAAACATATATAGGTAGATGAAAAGAATGGCATTTTCAATTCTGTAAATTATTCCTTACCCCCTAAAATCTCTTGCTCCAGATCATCTAGAGCTAGTGACATCACTTTTTCATGAGCTAATGCCAGCCAATTCATAGGGGTATGGTCTTAGAGCGCTCATATAGTGGATTGGTGGATCAAATACAATCACAAAGTGCCTAGTGATGGTATTGATCCTTAAAAGTTAGCAAATAAAATGGGGAATGTAAACTATTATTCGAGTTGCTACATTTGGCAAATTATGTTTCTCTAGTTTCAAGTGAAAATAATAAAGAGGAGATTTTACAGTCCTTAGATGCATAGTCTAGTGTATCTTTATGCCTAGTGTCTCTTGTTGACATTTTACCCTTCGCACGTCAACCACACTTGTGGGAGATTAGTTTAATTGAAGTGCTACTGCGTAAAAAAATATTGCAATTCGTGGTTTGAACATGTTTTTTGTTTAATAAAGTTGGCTTGGAATTTCAAGCGAGTAACAATCAATTATAATTTGATATCAATTGTAAATTGATTTGTGGCTTCTGCGAAATAGTTCAGTCCTGTGCAATATTTCTGAAAGTCATTGGAAATTTGGCGTCAAAAGATGCAACCTTTTGAAGGGTACAAGTTTAATTGAAAATGACACTATAACTTGCAGCCTTTTGTAAGTATCTTGATTTGAATTTCTGATAAACGATCTACAAAATGCTTATGGATCCTTGCTTGATCTCTGGAAGCCTGAAACAAGTAAAACTGCAGGAAAATGTGGAACTTGCACTTGCAAAGCTGTGCAATAGCTGCTTATCACTATCAGCTTGCCTATAACTAACTATTGTACAACATCGCTCAAGTTAACCAGAGAGGGGACCTTATTTCTGCTGAAACTACAAATTTATCTTTCACTTCTTGCAGCATTCGACATTTGATGAGGGATCATAAACATAAAACTTCGAGTTTAAGCTACCTATAAGCGTGCTAATCGAGCTTACTCCAGTTGGGTTTGGCAAGAGGTCACACATTATCATCATTCCCTGATAATTGCTCACGCTTTGAATTCTTTAGGAATGGAGTAGCATCGTGTACTTTTTCCATATTCTTTAGCCCGTGGACAAATGGATGGCTGGACGGAACCAGAATTTGCAAGACCTCTCTCATGGAAGGTCTAGCAGAAGGCATTTTGCTTGTGCACTTAACTCCAAGCTTGAAAACGATGCTCATTTCGTCCAAATAAGAATGCTCAATGACCTCCTTATCCAAGGCATCGACTACAGGATTCCCTTCGTTCATGAGACGCCATGCCCAGTCAGCAAGGCAGCTATGTTCATCACCAAAGTTTGCCTCCTTGCCAGTGGTTAGTTCTAGCAGAACAACACCAAAGCTGTAGACATCAATTTTCTCATTCACTTTGGCTGTTTGAGCATACTCTGCAATTCAGGAGATCAAATAGAAAAACTTGATTAAACTCTCTAGGACTAGAAAAGGAGGACAAGGAAAAAAAAAATCTATCACTTGCCTGGAGCTATATAGCCAAAAGATCCTGCCACAGCTGATACACTAGCTGTTCCTTGCTTGATCAACATCCTGGCCAAACCAAAATCAGCAATTTTTGCATGAAAGGCAGAGTCTAGAAGTATGTTGCTTGATTTCACATCTCGATGAATAATGGGGGGTGAACAGTCATGATGCATGTAGGATAGGCCTTGAGCAGCTCCCACTGCAATTCTGAACCTTGTAGGCCAGTCCAAGTCCACATGACATGCTGAACCTGAGACATTTCTGGATCTTTTCTTTGTATGCAGCCATTGATCCAGGCTAAATTTCTCGAGATACTCATATACAAGAAGTTTCGAATCATCGTTGCTGATACAGCAAAGCAGCTTCACTATGTTCAAATGTCTTATCCTACTCAGAATCTCAACTTCTGCTTGGAACTCTTTCTCGAGCTTTTGGTCTAACTTTCTGTCATTCCAAATTTTTTTCACAGCAACAACGAGCCCTGATCTTTTTGTAACTATTCTGTATACTTTTCCTGATCCTCCACTTCCAATTAAGTTACTGTCTGTTAATCCTGATAATATATCTGATTCAGTGAAACTCACCCTATGAAATGAGATGAACTTCCATGTTGAATTGAATTGCTTCTTTTTCTTCTGGTAAACTCTGATCACGAAGAATGAGACTAGCAAAGCCAACACAAAGACTGCTGCCAAAATGCCCGATATCAAGGCTAGCAATGAACTGCTTGAATTCTTACTTGGTTTTTGGGGTCTGGAATTGCAGACATTAAGGTTTAGCAATGAATTTCTCGTACAAAGACCAGGATTGTTTAAGAAGCTGTGGCTATACGCAAGGTTTTCGAACTCAAGTGGGATTTCCCCTGTCAAATGATTGGAAGAGAAATTGAGAGAATTAAGCTTCAAGGATCCTAATTGAGGTGGAATTTCGCCAGAAAGTTGGTTATCTGACAAGTCCAGTTGCACAAGATTGGGTAGGGAAGCAATTTCAACTGGAATTTCTCCAGAGAGTTGATTTCTGCTCATGTTCATAGTATTCAGTGATCTCCATGAGATTATATCTGATGGAAGGTTTCCGCTGAGCTGGTTCCTGTCAAGAAGAAGAGTAGTGAGAAGAGAAAGAGCAGTGAGCTCCTGAGGGATTGTGCCAGAAATGAGATTATTACTGGCCTCGAACACCACCAGGTTCCTCCAAGAAGCTCCAGTGGGAATTTTACCAGAAAACCTGTTGTTACTTATCTCCAGTCGCGAAAGATTGCCTGACACTTCATTTGGAAGCTCACCCTCGAACATATTTTCGCTTAGAATCAGAGTTGTCAAATTTAAATTTTTCCATAGACCAGCAGGAATGTTGCCACTAAGAGCATTACGTGAAATCATTACTATCACCAAAGTACTGCAGTTGGCAAGTGACTTGGGCAATTCTCCACTAAGATTGTTGTCATTGGCCACAATTCCTACTAACTTCCCTGCATTGCATAATGATTCAGGCAGCCTGCCAGTAATCTTGTTGTACGAAACCTGAACCTCTTTAAGTTTCGAATGCAGACCCAAGTCTGGGGGGATGGCACCGGATAGATTGTTGTCGAACAAGCTTAAATAATTCAATGATGGAAGATGGCCAATGCTAGGAGGGATTTCACCAGATAATTTATTGTAGAACAAGTTCAGACGTGATAAATTCTCCAACTTCCCAAAATCATCAGGAATTGTCCCTGTCAAATTATTATCAGAAAGATCAAGTTGGACCAAATTTAGAGCTTCAACGACTCGAGGAATCTCCCCAGATAGGTTGTTCCTGTAAAGATACAGATAACTCAAGTTCTTCAATTTGAACAAACTGCTAGGAATATTCCCAGTCATTTTGTTGTCAGATAAATCCAGGAGCTCCAGTGCCTCCATTTCTCCAATCGTTTCTGGAATCTCTCCAATTAAATTTGATTCACCAAACCACAACTGCTTCACTTTTTTCAACTGGGTGAAATTGGAGGGAAACCTCGATGGTAAGAAACTATTGTAAGCCAACATTAACTCTTCGAGATTGGACAAGTTGCCAATTTCTACCGGGAAAGTACCATTAAAATGGTTTTCTTGAAGTCGAAGAGATCGTAGCTCCTGTAACCTTCCAATAGCTGCTGGAATGTCACCAGTGAAATTATTACCATACAGGTTAAGGAATGAGAGCCCAGACAAGCTATGAATATCATCAGGAATGGTGCCAAAAATGTAGTTTTGAGAGAGGTCGAGGTGCACTAGCTTGGAACAATTATAGAGAGTCTTTGGGAACGGCCCAATGAAGCTGTTGTTACCAAAATCAAGAAACGTGAGGTTCTTGAGGTCACAAATGAAGGGCGGGATGGTTCCTGAAAGGTTCATATTGGCAAAGCTAAGCACCGTGACAGAATTGCTGGTGCATTTGACTTCTGGCCAAGTGCAATGAGAAGAGGTGGATGGCACCCATTGACTAAGAACAGATGGATTTTGCCAGTGTTGCTTTACTCTGAGAAGGACGGCTTGTTCTTGATCATAAAGCTGCTGCTGCTGCTGAGACTTGACATGGCTGAGAAGGGTGAAAAGGTAAATTGAAAGGAAAAAAATGGTTATTTTCGACATGGGGAAAAGTCTGATTTTGCAGAGCCGATGAAAGTTTTGAACAATTCTGTTCAGATGAAGATGGAAAGAAGAGTTGTTTTCATGGTGTTTTTCTGTTTTTGGTCCTGCCCTGACAACGTGTGATACACACAGAAACGTGAAAACAGAAGGCGATTACTTTGAAACTTCAAATTTGGCAGTTGCGTTCTTTTATTCTTGAACCGAACCGCAACAGCAGCAACACTAAAGCCAACGGTCAACCTCTTAGCCCTTTTTTACTACTCTTTCTTTCCATCAACAACCCAAAATAGTTTAGCTTGTTTAGCAATGCGATGTAACATTTCATTGAAATTTTATGGGAAAAAATTTTTATAAGGGAAGATTCTATTTTTAAATTCTCATAAATTAATTTTTTTTTTGGAACCAACTAATTACAAATTGCAAAAAAATAATTATTTTCATATTTTATAAGCCTATTATGCATTTACGCATGTGTTTTGTCCAACAACTAGAATAAAAATGAAAATGATCTCATAAAATAAAAACCAAAATTAGTCAATTTTCTGTTATATTATAAGCTTTCTGTAATCCTAATATTAATTTAATCCACTAATGCCATTTCCGTGAGAGAAATACTTCATCATGTAAGAAGATTAACAAATTGTTTTGCAAGTCAACTTTGGGATTATTATATAATATATATTATACAAAGTCAATGGTGTGGAAGTAATAGGTAACAAGGCCGATTCAATCCATATCTAGTGTAGAATTGCAGCTTAATTATATGTTACTTGATATTACAAGAATCCTTTTTCTCACGGCATCTGTCTACCGTGTATGAGAGAGAGAGATCATGTGAACATTAGAAGTTTTTGGGCTTCGAGATGCTATGGAAAATTAAAAGCACACCTCCTTTGAACAGACTTGCACTGTGGCTAGACTTTGACTTTATTATTTTTTTCATCCAATTAGTTCAACTAAACTAATGGTTTTCCTTTGAACAAGTCACAGTTTTGCTCATATAAACTTTGGATGAGAATTGCTTGATATTTTGTAACCTACATCTCCCATGACTTGAGGCGACAAGACTCACCTCAATTGGTGGGTGATGAAAATTCAAAATAAAGACATTGACATCATTTACAACCACTTAATTTTGCACCTTCATATCCTCTTCTCTGTTTCTATCATTTTCTGCTCTCCCTCATTGGCCCAACAAATTTTGAAAAAAAAAAATTGCCACCTTTGATTAATAGAGTGCATATCTCATTTGTTAGAAGACTAAAACCATAATACATTCAAAATTCCGTGACCCCCTTCGTGCACGTCAGACAAATGCTTTTGAGGGGAAAAAAGAAATAGAACAAAAGAAAAATAGCAACAATGTACTCAAGAGCATTAGGTTTTGGTGGTTGATAGTGATCCTCAAGTCAATCCTAGAATCATGATCACTTATCAGTACATAAATCAATCATCAACAATGTAATGTAACAGTGATATCAACATAATAAACAAGAGAATCGCTATTGGATTAATTAAGTAGATCTAGTTAACAAGGCCTAACTTCAATACTTTCTAGGAACTTGCCGAAAACTTGTACAATATGTCACTAGTTTTAAATTTCAATTCCTAGAATTCTCATACCCACTAGTCCTTGCTAGATGCTAGTCTCAACCCCACTTACAGCTAAAATTGCAAGAAAAAAAGAGTAATGATTGCAACTCAGAAAAGGCTTGCTCACATTCATTCACATAATTTGGTCAGTGGAAATGTAAACAGGGGTGGGGAAAGAAACTCCATTCACATCCACCAAATGATATGAAATTTAGCAGAAACACACAACTTGGGTTAGTCTAGACCAAGACCAAGACCAAGACCCAATTGACTTGACCTTATTTCTGTCTGGTTGTTAGAGAGCACTTTCATGCTATGTTGTAAAAGTTCTATGGAGCATACAGTAGCCAAAATGTGAAGCACAAATAACACCCCATCTGGTTTGTTAGATGATTTGATGTCTCCTTCTTTTGATTATTAAAAAACCCCATTAGGTTTGTTAGATGATTTGATGATTCCTACTTTTGATTATTAAAAGACCCCATTAGGTTGTTAAATGATTCCTATCAATAACTGGGTGATCTAATTAACAAATATCTATTGACCAAGACCAAAAGCCAGAGTTTCCTATAAAACTAAAAAGTGGACACTCGAGCGAGTGCTGAGCTTCAGTTTTTATATAGATATAAGATTTGGTGATTTCACACTTGGACCTTCAACCTATGATCAATGCAGATGCGGTTTCATCTCATCATAGGACACAGACAGAGGATCACCTTTCTCTGGGTTAGTAGAATAACCATTGAGATGAAAAACATTGGAAATGAAATTTTCCAGCAGAATGCACAATTTTTGTACATATGAAAGAAAACATCCACTACAAAATTCACAAAAACAAAACCTTGGTCGAAAAACTTTATGGACAACTTGAAAAATGAAACATGCAGTATGCTGAAAAAAAAATTGAAGCAGAAAAAGTCATAAAGCAACTAGATGACTCCACATGGACAACTTAAAAGATGAAACATGCAGCAGAAAATTCATAAAGCAACTACATGAATTTCAAATACACAGCATGTTGGGATGTCAAGAAAAAAAATTCCAACATACTCATCCACAGGCACAATTTCAAACAATCTGATTCAATAAAAGAATTTAGAAAATTTTCTTATCATCATGATACTAAATTTGAAATGAACCACTTAGTTTTCTGACCACTAAATTGTCCTACATCACTTGTCTAGTCATCTTGCGGACACAAGACAATGAACTAGTCATCCTGTGGAAAGAAATGATGACACAAGGCAATGAACGCAAGCTAATATAACACGTTCCTTCCTGGTTCATAGTTCACATTCCTTCCTGGTTCATAGTTCACATTGTTGGCATTTCATTTCGTAAGTGCCAAGGCAGGAAAAAACACAACGCATTTGTGACTTATGACACAACATGAAAAATTCTGTCACTAAAAATGACATATTCTCAAAATTTGACAGAGAAAATAAAATAGACTAAGTTCATTGTCATATGACAAATAAACCACTCATAAATGGACTATCCACTTAATTTTAATAATGGGATACTATAGTGTGGAGAACATGAATTTGGAACCTCTTTTTTTATTTTCCCTATAGAAGCACATGAATTTTGCTTCCTTATAATAAAATTCTGCATTAGTACGTACCGTAAGTACTATATTATTAAATAACGATTACATTAGCCCAACAGGCAGACCAAGAAGATGAGTTAGCCAGTAATCTCACAAATAAATAGGCAGGAAGCCTTGCAACATTCTAGCAGCTTAACGAGACCCTATTCATTTTATAACCTTGGACTCTATGGCATTGTTCGAAATAAATAATCAATTAAATTCTTGCAAGACCGTGTCAATTTTAATATGGTTTCATCTTTTGTTTTCCAAAATTTATTGTTTTTTCTATGTTGAAAGAACCGAATTTGAGCAACTGTGAGCTTCTTCAAATATGAGAAACTGACTAAGCAAACAATGAGATATGATTCACATTTTTTCCAAAGAGTACAAATGTAGCAACAAAATGCAAACAGGAAAGCCAAAAACACAATATCAAATCAAACTCTATGTTCATTATTGGAAATTGATAATCCATACATAGTACATCAATAACAGACAACGGGGTATACACTAAGCATAATAGTCCAATAACAAGAATAATGTACCAGACTAAGACGAAGGATTCGAAGAAGCTAGATTCTCAAGAGAAATGTTGTTAAGCCTTTCCAGAGCTAAAATAAGCGCTTGAGTACCCAAATTCCCTTCACCATGAGCCTTAAGAGACAAATAAAGCTGCTGAGCCAAAGCCAATCCAGGCAATGCAACACCCATTTTTTCACATTCTTTTAAACAAATCCCTAAATCCTTAACAAAATGATTAACATAAAACCCTGCCTCAAAATCCCTCTTTAATATCCTACCACCATACAAATCAAGTGACTTTGACCCAGCAGCACCAGTAGATATAGCATTTAAGTACAATTCAACATTCAGTCCAGCTTTATATGCATAAACAATCCCTTCAACTAGCCCTACCATTGTAGAAGCTATTGTTATTTGATTAGCTAGCTTAGCAAATTGACCCTTTCCAGGGGCACCCATGTAATTAACTTTTCCCATTAGGGCAAAAATGGGATTTAAACGATCAATAACTGTTTTATCTCCACCGGCAAATATCGCCAGCGTTCCGTTTTTTGCGCCACGATCTCCGCCGGAGACTGGAGCGTCAATTGAGTGGCAGTTTTTAGCAGATGCATCGGCGGATATCTCGGAGGCGAGTGAAGGATCGGATGTAGTCATGTCTACGAGAATCCCACCTGGACGGAGACCTTGAAGGGCCCCAGTAGTGGGATGGAGGAGAACGTGGCGAACATCCGAGGGGAATCCGACGATTGAGAAAACGACGTCGGATTGGGAAGCGACGGCGAGAGGTGAATCGGCGAGATGGGCGCCCATGTCGACTAGAGGCTGAGCTTTAGAAAGGGTACGATTGAATACGGTGAGGGTGTAGCCGGCGTTGATTAGATGGGAACACATAGAACGGCCCATCACGCCGGTGCCAATCCATCCAATACGGGTGTTGGATGGGCTGATAGAGTCAGTGGCCATTGAGCGGTGGAGAAAGAGTGTTAAAAGATCGCTGCGAGATAGGAGATAGTGGTAGCGATGAGTGAGGGAGCGACGGAGGAGTGACAGTGGCATGCTGTGGAATTATTGTTTTATCCATTGCTTGTAATATGTTTTGGTTGTATTTGGTTGTATTCTGGGTATTTCATACGTAATTTTGGTCCATTTTCAAGGATAATTCTGAACATAGATTTTTTGTGTGGAATATATATATTTTTTCAAGGAGATTTGATTAGGGTGGCAAATTATGGACCAAACTGCTTGTAATCTATTAGAAGTTCAATTGGATAAAATTCATAAATTGAAATTTGATTAGGGGTGTGTTGTTGAACTGATTTAGACAGTTAATAGTAGTTTTTTCTTATTTGATGAGATTTCTAAATAATTATTTCTATTCAACATGCTCTACCTCACCTCTAAAAAAAAGTTCGGTATTTATAATTAAGTTTTAGAAGGAAAAAGTTTTATAATTAATTAAAAAATTTTGCCTTAATCCTATTTAGGGGTGTTCAATCGGAATTTCGGGTCGAGTCGGGAAATTTTCAACAATCAATAACCGAACCGAAAAAAATATTTTAGATGGAAAGGCAGATCGGTTTCTGAATTTCCGACTAAATAATAAAATAAAGCAAAGATAGAAAGAAATAGAAAATTCATAGTGTCCAAATGGTTGTTGCACGCGTCTGGAAGGATTAGACTCCGGTTCGAATCCCATCAGTCTACAATGGAAGAGTTGCTGCGCTGAATTTTCATTAATTGAAAATTGGATTCTTGAATTGGTACTTCTAATCTCTTTTCTCACTTCTAGTTTTTATGGTACATTTCTCATAAATTAAGCGGAAAATTTTGGAAAGAGAAACTTTTCAGGCCTTAGAGTATTCTTTGAAAATAAACCATATAAAAATTGGTGGCTGAAGCTTAGATTCTGAAGATGGGTAACCAAATAAGTATTAATCTAAAGCAAGCACTATCTTACAAGAAAAAGAGTAAGAGAAACCCAAACAAAATAGACACCACTAAACAGAGAGAAACTAGTGGCATTTTTTCTGATGAGGTTGCTGATATTATGTCGAAAATTGTTCATTTTCATAAATCATTCACTGATTTTGAGGTCTCTAAGCTTAAATTTGAGATATTGAAATTTGATGGAGTTAAACTTAGTTTCTACTGATAAAAGTTACCTTATTTCACTTGTTTTAACTTTTAACCGAGAAGCTTGATGACTTGAACATGGTTACTACTGTTGTTTCTAAATTGGGTAAGAAGTATGTTGATTGAACCCATGTTGCAGGGTTTATCATGTTTTTTGGCGATATAATGAGTGGGCTTGTTGATGTGAAGTAATTGGGTTTTTTTTTTTTTCTTTTAAAGTTAAGGATATGAAAGAAATGGTTAGGAAAATTGAGAGATATATTAATGCAACTTCTAATTTTTTTAATGCTGAAATGGAAGTATTAAACGAATTGGAGAAAGCTACCAAGAAGTTATAGCAAAACCAGCATAAGGAGAGTTGTAAAACTTTCGAGTAGAAATTTATTTGGCATAAGTAAGATGTAAGGCATCTTAAGAAGATTTTCCTTTGGAATTAGACCTATGATAAAGTTGTTGAGTCTTTGAAAAACCTAATATGGCAGCTCTTTCATCATGGATGACATTGCGGCAATGTTCATATGATATGACTGCTAACATCTTAAGAAGTCTAGAATGACTAATAAGATATGACAAAGTAGGAGTAACGCGAAACTTTTTATTTAGTTTTAAATTTTAATTTTAAAATTTTTTTCTTGTAGAACTTAATTGTAAAAATGTAACAATTTTTTTTAAATTTGACGGTATTGTTACCTTTTTCTCAAAACATTGATGAATTATATTTTGAAACTTTTTTCATTAGCTAATAACTAGTTTAAATTTATTTTTTATTGGAACCGTAATACTCTTATTAAAATAATTTAAAATTAAATACATATAATTATTTATTTATATTCCATAATAAAAATAAATATTATTTTAAATTATAATTAGTAATTAAATAATTATAATATTGGTATCCATAACTTTTGTTAAAAATTTTGTATTAATAAAATTTATATTTTTAAAGTTAATGTTTAAATAGTTTCTATTAATAATATTAATAATAAATAACTTAAAGATTATAAATTATTATTTATTATTATAGATTTACTTAAATGATTTACATAATTAATATTATAAAAGATATATTAAATTATATTTAAAAATAATTTATACACTTAACGGTCATTTGACATACTAACAGAAACAACAAATAAATTTTCAACAAAAAGTTTATATTTATCAACTATCAACTGATATAAATAATTAAACCAAATAGGCTCTTACTAAATAAATCAAGTTCAAACTATATAAAACTCGACTCATAAAGTTAATAAACAAGTTTGAATAAAAATGGCTTAATACATATTCAGGCTCCTGAACTTGCCAGCTTTTGTCACTTTGGCACCTCAACTTACGCTTTTGCCATTTTAACACCTGAACTTGCCTAAAATGTAATTTTTAAACCCTTGTCATCACATTAGCGAATCAGCAAGTGACACAGAAGAGGTGTTTAGCTGACAAAAATCTGCAAGTAGAGGTGTCAAAC
>CATIWO010532048.1:0-12052 GCA_949673435.1 Macaranga tanarius | reverse complement strand
TCCATTTCTCTATACCCTTCTCCAAGGCTGTAGGACAATATTTGCATCGTCACTTTGTATTAATATTTAATAGCATCATTAAGCGTACTACATCTTTTAAATCCCCAAGTATTTTTTGGTATCTGATGCAGAGAATAAATTACAGAGTTTTCCTATTGAATACTGGTGTGTAAGCGAGTGTATAAATGCAATCCACCATATGAAACACTTGGCCCTTTTACGTGGGTTTTTTCTTCTTCTCTCTTTTTGGGAGGGGGCATTGTTGGGGTTGCGTGGGTTGGTTAATGCTTGTGTGACATTTAGTGAGAATGTATATAACATGGAAGGAAAATGAAGAGATTGAATTATATGCAATGGCTGTAAAACAAAAGAAGAATTATGCAATGGAAATTACTATCTCTGCTTCTGCTAAATTAGTCTCAATAGTAGCCACTAGGAATTCTTACTGGTCCTTTGCTTTTAACTTTTTTTTTTTTTCAATTAATAGCCAGGTGGTGGTGCTATGGTTGGAACTGCTGAAGTCAGTTGGACTCCAGTGAGTTCAAGGACACGAAAAGAAACCTGTGACTTTTCAAATACCTCTGGGTCAGGGATTTATCGTTCAATGAGGAGTGACTTCTCCGAACAGCAGCTTTCAGTGATTCGAAGCCCAGCCATTGTTGTTCCAACCCCATCACATCAGAGGACATTGGAATTGGTGTGTCTCCTTCTGTTTCATGTAGTTTTTCTGTTTAGGTTTTTGAATGAGCAATTATTTTTATCTTAATTGTATGGTTTATGAATTATCAGTTGATCAGAGTTACTTATGCCTTGTATCAGGATGGGGGTTAGCAAATTCTGCTTTTGAAATTGAAGATGATCTGTTCCATGTGTACAAGACGCAGCTGCCTCAAGGAGCTACAGGCCGGCTATGATTTGCTACTAATGTCACTAACCAGTAACCACACAATGGCTTTAGGAGGACAGAATGCTCTCCTTTCTGCTGTTACTAAGCACTTGCTATATCCAAACATAAAGGAAATAGTAACCAAAGTAGGGGATATTTGGGAGGCTGGGAAACGGATAGTTGTGAATTTCATGAAGATATGTATACTTCCCCTTTAACATTGTATTTAGGAACAACAAATATTAGAAAGTTGCTAGCTCCACCATTGATGTGCAATTTTGAATTCGAGAAATGCTGGTTATGATCCCAGATCCCATCCATTATATCTATTAACAGTGGCAAGATATACTATAATTGATTCTGCATTTCCTTTATGATAGCTTGCCTAATTTTACCTCTATTGTCAGACATATGATGAGCCAATGATGCACATTGTGCTGTTTAGAGTAGTACTGCCACTAGAGGATGTACTTAATTCAATAATATCGAATAAGCTGTTTGATCCAGTCATGTTTGAGCCTTTGAGGTATGGGGTTGTTTTGGTAGGGTGTGAATCCCTGTTTCTTTGCAAAGTGACAAAGCCTTTAAAGTCCCAAGTTATCCCCTTGCCTTCATCTTTTGGAACATGATGAATCAATTGACGTTTTGCTACTCGGAATAACCTTTCGAAAGCTTTTGAGTAAGGCATTTTAATTGTATGACCAACAATCATTTGGCGACACATCTTTTACTGTTATGCCGAACCACCTTATCAAATTTAATAACACCAATGAGTGTAAAACTCATCATCAATAAGATGAAGACCATAAAGATTTGAATTGATAATCGATCATAAGAAATTGAATGAAAAAGTCGAGAGTTTGAACCAAATCAAACTGAAACTGCCTCTGTACGAACATTGTCAGTAAAGTTGTAGTTTGTTCTCCTGACAGAACAACAGTTTTTCAGCAAAGATGCAAACTTTTCAATTAAGCAGTGCTGTTACGTTATAGAACAAGAAGTACATAACTCACCTGGAAGAAGGATAATGCTTCTCGCTTCTCAAGGGAAATATGGAGCTCTTACTATTTCCTTGTACAACAGTACATCCCAACAATGGTACACTTTAACCAAATCTCCTCTTAACTTGAGGATATATATATACAAGGAATAAAATTGCTCTTACATCAAAAATAAATGAAAAGTTTCTCATCTATGGAATGCTGCAATACGTTACACTGTTTTAACAACTTGGTTAATTTGTCAGTTTCTTTAGTAGTTTTGCCAGCAACTGTGACTTCAGTACTGGTAGAGTCTGATCTCTTGATTCCACAATCATGGCTTTCTGTTACAATATGTGCAGACGTCCTTTCATCCTCCATCAAGTCATTCTTGGTCCTAGTCCCTTGGACATCTCCATTTGAGACAGTCCTTGGTGAAGGATGAAAAGCTTCCATCTCTGGATCACCACTTATTCGGGAAAGAGGGGTGGTGCAGCTAACGATTATTTCATCCAAGGAAGGCTGGGTTACATAAGGGGAAGATACATTTGCTTCAGACTCAAACTCATCAGGAATTCGTCCAGTAGGATCTACATGGTGATGCCTTAAAACGTAGGCTGAAGAAAAGGTCCCTTTGGACAAACTTGTTAACCTCCAATTAAAGATCCGTCTAAAAACTGAGATCCATTTTGGGACGATATAGTAGCCTGACTCATGAAGTTCAAGTCGAGCACTTTTTTGGAGCATTACATAGGCCTCTTTTATTGCCAAGTTAAATGTCATCATTCCACTTGATTCAGTCAGGTATTTGATCAAGCAGTTCTCAATTTGTGATCTCAGGTTCCCAACCTCATCACCTGAATAAGCACCTCTATCTAACCACGATGTAGCATCAGGAAAGGGAGGAAGTTTAGATTTCCTCACTGTAGATAAAAGTCGTTCAATCCTTGTTGCTGAGCTCCACCCTACTCCTGGCAAATACCACTTCATTACCATATACTCCTTGCAAGAATCCGGAAGCAAAATAATCTCAGGACAAGGCCAGCTAATTGGGTTTGATTTGGCAGCAGCAGCAATTTCCCCCAGAGACCAATCCAAGGCTTCATTGAAGGCCGCAATACAGTGGTCTGGACCCACTGCTAGATCATTCATCTTCTCAAGGACATCCAATGATGGATTCAAGTAGGTTAGAATCAGGTCCCGTGTATTAATGCAGTGAACATCAGGTTGTAGGGGTGATTCACTTGCCAGCCACTGCAGTCCTTCTCTTAGTCGCATATCACTGAAAAAACCATGCAAGCATTGCCTCTCTTGGTCTTCAGCAAGGAAAACAACCAAAAAGCTACCAACCCGAGATTCATCAATGCCACGGAGACCCAATTCACTAACTAGACTACTATAAGGATCTGAAGCCTCTTTATCATATGAACCACATAAGACCAGAAGGGGCAGTGAGGAACCAGAGGGTATGGACATCAGCAATTTCTCCATATTGGCCTTCTGAACATTCAATGGGATGCTTTCAGATACAAGGAACAAAACTGCACCAGCCCCATACATTGTCTCATTCAAATCATCAAAGTTAACATCCCTAACAACTGATAAGCAGCATGTCAGGTCGTTATCTGATGGACTGAGAACCCATTTTTTCCATATCGACAAGCCAGAAGATGAAATTAGCAAATCATCATCTTCATCTTTTCTAGAAGGCATGAGCTTTGACAGCAACCATGGCCCAACAGATGAATGCATAACCTGGCTTCTCTGCCCCAGTTTGTCTCCTTGGTTGTTCATCTGAGAACAAACAACAATTTTCCAGCACAGGCATCGAACACCGGGATTTCTTTTGCCAAGTATATTTGCAGTGACATCCGAAACATTCAGCCTTGACCATGATTGTTCATGTTTTTCATTTCTTTCCCTCATAACATGAGCAATATCAAACTCGTCAGCAGTTCTCAGTTGCTACAGCAGAAGAAAAGGGAAATTATTTTGCAGGTTAAATGCCAGAAAATTTGCAAAACTAGATGAGAAATCACAGTATGCAAACACAAAATCAGTAAAACTAAAAGACTTACAACTTTGGTTTGTCGAATTGGTGGTCCCAGTGACAGAGAACTTAGTGCAGCATTTGCTACTATCTGCCTTTGCTCACGCAACTCCCTTTGTTTTGAAGCACGCCGTTTCCATAGCCTGAGTTTAAAAATGTAAAAACATTAAGATAGAAGCAACAAGCATGTATTGGAGCTAAGCACTTGAACTGACATACCTTATAATTAACTTGAGCTTTGCCAGAGCAACTTCTTCATCAAAATTTTCCATAACTTCAGCATTTTCCATTTCTTGATTAACATCAGTAGGTTCCTTGTCTTTTGAGTTATTAGAAATCATGATGTGCGGAATTGTACCCTCCACAACAGAACCATATTTAGCACTTGGGGATTTCTCTAGCAAAGCAGCTGTTCTTGTCACAATTTGTGGTGGCATACCTTCTGTACCAGATGGCATTTTCTTCTCAGAAGATACTCCAAGAACAACATCATCATTTGATTTCTCTACATCTTTAAGTTTAGCTAGCTGAGATACAGGAGAGGTGTGAACCAAGGAGAAGCCCAATGGGGAGATATAGGTGGTACCCTCCACCTGCTGGTGTTCTTGGTGTTGCTGAACATTTTTTGACTTGTCCATTGTTGGCCGGAACTGTGGCACAACTTTTGGGGATGAAGCAGCTTCAACATCAGGCATTTCTGTATCAATTTTAGGGACAGAACTCTTCCCATCAACAATAGTAGGAGCAATCTTTTTGTCACGCTTGTAGCTCTTTTGCAGCTGAATTTCTTTAGATGCTCGAGCAGGAAAGGATTTGTCAAGCTTGTAGGTCTTTGGAAGCTGAATCTCTTTAGATGCTTGAGCAGGAAAGGATGCCACTTCAGAGGTAGGTGAAACATCATCAGCTATCTTTCTAGATTTTTTCAGATGAACTAACTTTGAAAGCTTGGTAGGGTAGTCCTGGTCACTGTTGGAAAATGGACCTTCCTTTACCATGTACGGCTCTTCAAATTCCTTTATTGAAAACCCATGATACTCCAACAGGCTTTCAATGTCTTCTCCCTGATTTCAACACCAAATGAATGTATAACAAGTAGGAACTTGTTGCAAAGTGATAGAAGTAAGATTATTGTCATGCAGAAAAAGGTACCTCCATTGCTAGCCACTTTGCGACATGGTTAACAGGAATACCTTGATTATTTGGTAGACCAGAATGCAAGGAAGCAAGTGCCTGAGTTCGTAACTGATCAAAACAAATGCATCGGGCATAAGACAACATTACTAAACCTGTGTCTGGTGTCGCAAACTAATCATTTATGCAGCTCATACTCTCATATAACTGGCATATAAAAGTAAATCACAATACTAGTCTGACTTCTGTTTAAACTAGAAAGTCGGGGTTTTTGGATGCTTGTGTTATTTTCTTCACAGGTTATGCTAATCTGACCATGAATTGTGTGATTACTCTGGTGCATAGCATATTAGCCAATATAAATATTGTATGCTATTCAAGAAAAACAAATTTTAATAACAGATATTAATTTTTATGCTTTTTAAGAAAGCCAATATTGATGGCACTCCAACCCTATTCAAATAGCAGCAGTTGCTCATACCTTTGCAAAGTGTGCATGCATTAAGCATGCTTGAAGGTAACTTGCTCTTCTTGCTAGCCGAAAGAAGGCAATAAAATTACCTGTTCTACAAGCCCTGAAGAAGCCAACAACCTATTATCAGCTCAACTTTACACTACAACACTGGCATGAAATAAGGGAACTACCTTGCTGCATCACGGGCAAAAAGCACTTCTGTAGTTTGTCGTATCTCTGGAGTCATCTTAGCAAGATCCAATGAGAGCTCTGCAGGTTCAACCTAGCACAAAAACATTTATTCTTGCAGACAATGCTAGATATAAATTGTAAAATTAAGTTACCACTGCATACGACTTACTTTATATCCAGGATGCTTATCTAGTTTCAGAAGTGCATAATAGCCCCGAAATTCCTTTTCAGTTGGAACATTAATTCCATTCTTCCTATGATCATCATACATTTGAAACAACTCAACTGAAGTTTTGTTCATCTGTTCGATATTAAGGTGAGCATCAAATCCCTCAGAAAAACCCTCTCCTTTCTTGTATTCACACAACTCGTGCATAGCAATTATGTGAAGCCTTATCTGACATCAGAGACAACCAACAACAGCATTAGTCAGCAGAATAATAAAATCATGCTCTAAAGAATGAGCTAAAGCAGCATCAGGATTCCTTGTAGTAGTTGGTAAAGTTTGCATAAGAAATGAACATTGTCCATTCATTGAGTTGTACCGCATACCATATTTGAAAAGAAAAAAAAAAAACTAATTTCCACCCTATATGGAACTAAGCACATTTTTAATAATGGAATCATGATTTCTATCTCAATTTTCAAGTACAATCAAAACTGATCATAAAGTTTCTATACCAAACAAAGACCATGAAATGAACACAAACCATTTGCTCCAACATGGTTATAGCTTCCTGATTGAATATGTGCTGCATCCTAAGGTCCATCCGGATTGCTCTCATCCTATCCCACAAGAAATTATACATGCCAAGAAAACTGTCATCATAAGGCTGACCCAGCAAGTTGAGCAGATAATTAACAGTCTTCTGAAGGACTGGTAAAGGTCGTATACGATTCGCTTCTCTCTCTGCTGTCCTATTATACTGTGACAAAATAATAAGTAGATATTTATCAAAATGGACCTAATTAGAAGAAACTACCAAAAGGACTTAAACGAACAGCAGACTAGGGGTGACACAAGTACCTTCTTCACAGCAAGAAGTTTGGTAGTTTGATTCCTATCGCCATCCAAGCGTTCATACTGATCAAGATCCCCTTTCCTTTCTCGTTCTTCTCTTTCTGACACTGAAACAGGAATTTTCAAATGCATTTATAAAACATTTTGCAACTACTTGGTTATGAAAGCTAGTAAATAAATGTCTAGGGTAAGACTTCAAATCATCCATTGTCCAGAAACACTAGTTTCTTCTTGCAGATAAATGACAAAAAAAAAATAAATCTACAAAAACGAAATCCTATCACTTCAATAATTACTATTGGATTGCATCATATAAACAAATTCCTCCTAGACTGAGCAGTTGAGAGGCGCACCTGGGCACATATCTGGGCACAACCCAACGATAATACCAGATGTTTCTGGTCCCTCAAAATCAGCTGGAAGGTTGCCATTAGTCAAATCCCCGGCTGATTCCATTGAATGACTTCCAGCAAATCTTTCCCTTTCCACTATAGGCTGTTCAAGTCTACTTGCATAAGTCTTTTGCTCAGCAACATCTGGTCTATTTTCAAAATTTTCATTCAGTTCCACCTTAAAGCGAGCTAACCGCTTTGCCTTGGCTTCAATTTCTCTACATAATCCAATTAAAAACTTGGTCATCTGAATCAATGATGGAGCAAATAGTTGTAGCAATCAATGGTGCTGATGCTTCAAAAAATTTTACCGTTCAGTACCATCTTGAGTGGAATCCGAGTTTCTCTGAAGGACTTTATCAATAGCAGGCAAAGGGGGTGACCTTGTTCTTTTTGCAGCAGAATAGTTGGTGGTCCTCGATAGAGCACCTTCAACAGCAGTATCATGGGCAGTGAAAAAGGTTCTTTGAGGAATTTGAGAATCAGATGCACTGAAGTGAGAATTTGACCTAGGAACCAACCTAGAAGGAGATGTAGAAGGCCTGGCAAAGTAAGAACATAATGGGTTCATCCAGATGTAAAGAAGAATTACTGTTTCATATACAAAATATCACTATATTCCACTTAAACAATCAAGAACTTCAGGAACATCCAAAACTTGTGCAGCAATTCTCATTTTGATACACCAGAAAGATTTTATATTTACCTCTTTCAAGGTCTCTTGCATTGTTCTTAATTCAGTGTTGTCAAAGGAGTACTTTTGCTATTGTTAGATAGAATTGCTCTGGTATTATTATGTCTAAAGCTTTCAAGATTCAGTATTTGGATGCTCCCCCATGTATAAAGTATCAAGAAATCTTCAAAAGACTCTTAATTTTATGAACTTGTTTCATATTGCTACCAGATATCTCATACAAGGAAAATAAAACAAAATAAAGTAAGAAATAAGAATTCCAAGAACCTGCATGTTTGGAGACTACCTCCTAGATTCATTCTGGAGAACAATGGTACTTTTCTGGAAATCTTCATTTGCAGGCACTATAGGTGATGATCTAGTTTGCTTTGCCACATGAATATCCACAGCCTCATTCATAATATTTCTGGCAGAATTAAAAGGACCTATATTTGATGCTGAGGATTGGTCTTGGTGAGCCAACATATCAGTATTCTTGTTTGGAAACTTGTGCCGATTATCCCATGCAGATTGAGATAAAGCAGGCCTGCATAGCAAATAACAGCAAATATAAAAGGAAAAACATGATTGAAATTGATAGGACTACAAGATGTTTCTTTCATGTTGAGTTATGTGAGTTGCGCCAACGAAAGCCACAGCCATGAGTGCCATCTAACCAAATTATCTCGAGTAGAAAGTTCTGATCTTTATGATGGTTCACCAATAATCATAAAAACACTGGGCTTGCATCCAATCTTCAAACCAAAACCATGGGTCTCAAAACTAGCACAAAAACAACCACAATATCCTTAATGATCTCATAGATGAGTGACTAAATTAATTATTGGATTGTAATTTCTTTAGCATATGGAAGTCTTCAGAATGCACAATAGAAGACAGCCCGCCCGCCCTCCCACCCAAGCATACTTGCTTCCATAAACACATAGCTGAATCTTAAACTTACAATTGGCCTTCACCAGAAGGAGGATGAAATTGCTCAATGAAGTTATCATTTTGTGAAGGCATAGAAGGTGATCTTGTTCTTGCTGGACCTAAGTGATTGCCGTTGTCATCTGAATGGCTACATATCAACCAACAAAGACCAAAGTCAGAAATATTACAGTGTCCACCAAATAAGATCTTCAAACTAAATTAATGATGACACAGGGAAAGTCTCCAAACCAGACAACAGTAGAATAATTTATTCTTGATATGCAACTTCAGCATATAACAGACATCTAAGAAGGGAAGAGACTCCAAATAAAAAAGAGTGCCACAATATATTCCTTTATACCCACAGCCCTTACAAGGTCCAACCCACGAAAGGAATAGGAAGTTTTGTGGCATTTGTTGAAAACTACCACATTCTTTGTAAACCATTTTGCTATTTGACCAAAAATGTGTACATATCCTTCATGACATAAGAACCCATGGAACTACTCTAAAACTCAAGTCAAAACTTGGATAGATAAATCTAAAGCCATATCAGACAAATTCCTACAACACATAGAAAAAGGGTGGAGAGGGTATGCTTGTGTGGACTGTTCTTGAAACCAATCAAAAAAGAAGATTAAAAAGGGCTGCGGAAATAATTTTGATTGGTAAAAATAGGCTTAAATTTTTATGCAGGACCCCTGAAATTATTACAGCAGGTTCCAGGAACCACCATTAGAACAAAATGGGGGAACCAGCTTAGTCATTGGAAGCTCTCAGCTAAAACCTGGAACAAATTGTGACTAAAAGAAAAGAAATTAATCTTGTTGCACCACATATATTAAGGGATAAAAAATGCCTATAGAAAGCCAAAAAAAAAAAAAAAAAAAAAAAGCAGAAGATAGCAGAACTAAGTTACTAACCTTTGAAGGAAACTTCGGCTGGAATTTCTAGAGATGTCTTCATTCCAGTCATGCATAGGAGGTGATCTGGTCCTTTTCAAATCTGGAAATCTGGAAATCTTGGCCGTAACATTAGTCCCAGAATTACGTGAAACAACAAATGAAGTGATTGCAGATGGCCTATGTCCATTAACCCATTGATGGGGTGAAACAGAAGGCCTTTGATTTGTTTGGTCATCATCTTTAAAGAAAGATCTCTGTCCACTGACCAACTGAGGAGGTGAAACAGCATGCCTGACAAGACTGAATTAGCTATCAATATACATTCCATGGTGCAAAAATTACACCTATTTGAAATAGAGAAAGAGAGAGACTGAGTTCTTGTACAAATGAATGAAGGTTACAAGTTTTGCTTTTAAATGCAAACATAAAATCGAGTTTGTTATGAATGCCAAGCATATTCTTAGCTTCATAGCTTATGATGTATCTGTTTGCTGGTGTCGGAAACATGTTCTACCACCCAATAAAACCATACCAGCATGCAATTTAACCAAAAAAAAAAGTTTCCACCGTGATTGATTCGTGGTTTAAGAGAAACAAGTTAGACTATAGAACATTATTCTCACTTATGGACTCCAGCATTTGCATAAGCACTCACAGCTGGTTGCATCTATTCAAGGGATATAGAAGGTGATCAAACGCCTTGTTCACATTGAGGCTTATTAATAATAAAAAAAACTACCGTGTCATTAACTAGTACATGCTGCTAACAAAGAGTGCATAAGTAACAATCTTAATTACCTTCGATTTCGAGTAGATTGGTAAACATTATCAGGACCAAGATCAGAGCTTTCATAAATCAGCGAATCATAAACCAACGGCGGCGATCGCACTCTCTCTGTAGCTACAGGACCCCTACAATAATTAAAAAAAAAAAAAAAAGCTCAATCAAACTAACCTAATTATGCTGCAGTATCATATAAATTTATGAACCTCAATTTTTTTTTTCGAACATAATTTATAAACCTCAATTGGTTCACCTGAAACCAAAGCATAAAAAAACTCAAAACCTAGCACTCAAAAACAGCTAAAAAAGCCCCTTTCTTTAACATTACAATTAAATCTTTCAATAAATACACTTCAAAAAAAAAAAAAAAAAAAAAGCGAGAGTACCTAGGACTAGGAGATCTTGCAGGTGCGAAATGGGGAAAAGGCGGTGATTGAGGTGGAGGAGGAGGAGAAGTAAAATTGCCAAAACGCGGCAGCTGTGATAACGGCTGTCCTGTTGGCCCTGAATCCTTCGTAAATCCTCCTGACATCTCTCTTCTTCTTCTTCTTCTATCTCATAATAAGTGAAGAGTAATGTTTGCTCCACAGAATCAACAGAGAAATTGTATTTTTGTGTTTCCCTCTCCGTGCGACGCGAATTCGACCGAAAAAAGGAAGGAAGCTTGATTTTTTTCCTGTGATCTCTGAAAGTCCGTCGCTTGAAGGTATCAGCGAAGATGGCGCCTTGCAGCTGCTCTCTGTAAAAGGAAAAGCTTTTCTCCGACGAGTATATAAGACGACGAGGAGATTTGTTTTTTGGATTTTAAACGACATCTCGTGTTGTGGCAAAATTCAAAATTTTTTGATGGGCCAAATTTGGTCTGTTAGGCCCGCTCAAAGTCCACTTTTTTTTTTTTTAAGGTTAATTTATTATTATAGTTTACATTAAAATGCGTTACAAGTACAATCTCTATTGTTCTAAATTATACATTTTTTTACTTGTAAAATTTTTCATTTGAATATTTGATGGTGAATACATGATTCTTTAATAATTAAAATATGTAAAAATATACAAAAGTTAAAAGTTAAATTACAATTAATTTTAATATTTTAAAAAATTAAAATGTAGGTAACATCTATTTATATATATAAAGTTGGGTTGTCAATTTCACTGTAGATGAACAGTTTCATCTTCAGTCCTCAATTTCAAAAAAATTACACTTTTACCACTGCTTTGTTTAAACAGTAGTCTAGAAACAAAATGACGCCGTTTAATTTAAAAGACAATGATGTCCTTAAACAAATCCAAACGGTGTCGTCTCTCTTATCTAATATTGTAATTTTGTTTATTAGGTTAATCAACGCTCTAATTTTACTGCTGCTTTCTTCTTTCCCCACAAATTAGGATCATCCATAAATCTATTTGTAGCTTTGATATTTGATTATTTAAGAAAAATTTATTGGATCTCTTAGCTTGAAACAGCTTTTTATACAGTTCAATTACTTTTCTCAACCATTTTCTCAGTTTATTGAGGATATATATGTATATAGAGTATGCTTTCAAGGTTGTAAAGGCTGCTGGGATCATTCGTGGAACAGATTCTATTTGCATCTTCACCTTTAAGAAAGTCCCTGTATGTATATTTGCTTACTGGTTTTGCTAAAAATTT
>CATIWO010531987.1:0-10347 GCA_949673435.1 Macaranga tanarius | reverse complement strand
CGCTCACTGAGTATTTTTATACTCACCACTCCTATTTTAAAATGTTTCTAGATTCAGTGAAGTTTCAGTAGTAGTAGCTCGTAGGACCTGTTTTGGGAGTCCACCTGGTGTTTAGAAGAGATTGCACCAGCCAACTCTGTTTATAGTCTTTTGGGGTTTACCTTGAAGTTTATTTTGATAATAAGAGGTGAATTGTATATATTAAATATGTGGATATTAAAAAGACTCTATGATGTATAATAGCAACATTACCTTCAGTTTATTGTAAGTTATTGGCAATATAAGTATGTTATATTTCCAATTCCAGCATTAGCACCAGCCAGTTTAGCATGTCGCGCCCGCTCACCAGCTAGCGGAGCGGGTGTGATATTGTATGAGTTTAATAGAATTAAAAAGTACAATTTTAAGGGTGAAAATGGTTCAAAATAAAAAGTTTAAAAGTTGAATATAAAATAATAAAAATTGAAGGGGTGGCATAAGTTAATTATGTAAAGTTTAGGGGGTAAAACTATGAATTAAGCCAACAAAAAATCAAAGGAATAAGATACAAATTGGACCCTCACCTTCACTCCAAAGTTTATATTTGACCTTAATATTTTTTTGGTCCCATTTGGACCTTAATCTAGTAAAATTCAGTCATATTGGACCATTCTTTAAAGAATTATTGCAATTAAGTCCTAAAAATCAAATAAAAATTTAACTTTAACACTAATTAATAAGAATTAGTTCCAATAATAATAAGAATTGATAAAATTAATTTCAAAACATATATTTATGATGTTTCTAAATTTTTTTAAGATTTTTAAATTTATAAAAATATAATTTTTTAATTTTTATAAAGTTAAAGAAAAGTTAAAAATATTTTTTATAGACCTTAAAAATTTCAAAAAATTTTAAAATTTTACAATCAAGTGATATACATTCAAAAAAAAAATAATTTAAAATTTTTTTTACACTTATTAAATTTTTTAAATTTGTAGAAAATTATAATAATTTCAAAAATTTTAAAAATTTTAAAAAAATTAATACGTGTATAGAAAATTTTACAATCTTTTTATTGAATGTATATCACTTGATTGTAAAATTTTTAAATTTTTTGAAAATTTTTAGGTCTATAAAAATTTTTTTAACTTTTTTTTAAAAATTTTTAAAAATTAAAAAATATATTTCTATAAATTTAAAAATCTTTAAAAAATTTAGAAATATCATAAATATATATTTTGAAAATAATTTCATTAATTCTTATTATTATTCACACTAATATTTTATTAATTGTCGTTAAAGTTAAATTTTTATTTATTTTTGAAACTTAATTGCAACAATTCTTTAAAAAATGGTCCAAAATAACTGAATTTTACGAGATTAAAGTCCAGATGGAACAAAAAAAAAATATTAAGGTCTAATATAAACTTTGGTCCAAGTTCAGGTTTCAATTTGCACCTTATCCCAAAATTAAAACACCAAACACGAAAAAAGCAAACAATTCCAAATTTACCCTTCTACCTCACCAAAATGACCTTCTTGTTTTTATCGTGTACCTTCCTTCTGTACTCGTTTAGCAGCCATTGACGACCTTTCTCGAGCTCCAGCCACTGACTCAAAACTCACCGATCGGAACTGTCGCTGCTAGTTTCTATTTCTGTTTGGATAACAGGAAAATTCGATAGAAAGAGCAAGAAAATTTTTCAAGAAAGAAAAAATGAGGTCGTCTTCTGCTCCCGGTAGAATAAACATCGCTTCGAGTACTCAAAGAATTGATATTGATAATCGGATTTCTCTCAGATTCTATTACCGGATCGTTGATAATATTCTCAAACAGGTCCAATTCTTATTAGTTTATTGTTTCTATTTTTCTATTATTTATTTGTTTTTAATTTTTAGGTTAAATTTGTGCGTTTCTTTGTAGGAATATTTGATTATAGTGTTGAACTGTTGATAATTAGTGTAATTAGTAGTCTTGAAGTGGTTGTTTTGCTTGATAGTTTTATTACATTCGTGTGTTGTGTTTGTGCAAATTGTTAATTTTAGGTTTTTAGTGGGCTGAAAGTATAATGTGGAAATTGTAAGTGATGATTGATGTGTTTATTAAATTAGTTGCTTGTTGATTGAGGAGGATATTGGGTTTATTGAGGCAGCTTAAAAAATTGTTTGAAGTGTTATGAAATTAGCTGCTGAGTAAAGGCATTTTGGAATGTTTGTTTTTTTGATTTGCCTCTTCTTTAGTTGTTTATGAATAGTGATGTTCTAGTGACATTTGTGCCTCTTTGCAGTGTGTTTTTATGTTCTAAATCATTTGTTTTGATTTCTAAAGGATTTTTTTTTTTTAATATTGCAGGCTGATATTTTTCGAGAAGAGAAGAATATAGTAGACCTATATATTATGCTTTTAAGGTTTTCAAGGTGAGAATGATGGGTGCAGATGTTAATGTAAAATTTGAAGGGGATGGGGATTTTATTTAAAATGGTATTTTGCTTGGTTTGTTTCCATTGAAAAAAGAAAATGATAGTAATAAATAACATTTACTTTCGTTACTTTACTTCTTTTGCCTTAGCTTGGTATCGGAAACGATACCATGCCATCGAGACTATAGGGCATCCCAACAAAGCAAAAAAGATTATTTAAAAAAGGTAATATTGCCTCTCGCTATCATTACCCTGTTCTTGTTCCAGGTTTTGGGTTCTGTTTGATCATATTTTTATTGTTGTAGAAATTGGTGAATGCTGTGAAAGAGTTGGAGGAGTTGAAGCCAGCAGTGCAGCAAAAGATCAGTGAGTTAAACAGAAAACATACATATGAAGCAAATGGATGGGGTTTTGTTGACCAAAATGATTCATTAGAGTGGCCTCCCGTCAAAAAGAAAACTAATTATGACTTGACAAAGGTACAGTAGAGCTTCACAGCAGTTGGTCATTTCTGGTTACTGGTTTCAATTTTCAACAATTTGCATAGCGAGAAATTCTCTTGAATACTGTATCTTATTGTGCTGCTGCTGCTTTTCTTTTTTCTGGTTAATGGAGGTAAGATTCCAATTCTAATGGTTTTTTCCTTTTGGCAGACAGTGAGGCCACCTGCACGGGAACTTGTATCTCAAGGTTCAAGAACTCAGCAATTTTCATATGTTAGGCCAGTTGAAGACCAGTTCCAGAGAATGTAAGTGTTTTGATACATTGATGCGATTGTACCTCAAACAAAAATTTTTTCATCCAACTTAAATTATGCTACCACCATCTACACATAATTTCTGCCCTGAAAAAAAATTTTATGTTCTTTTGCCTGTCTCTGGGGTAGAGCATGATTTTGGGTGCTTGCTTTGTATTTTTCTTTTTCCTGGTTACTTTTAGAATTACATGAAATTAATAATATTTTTTTTAACTTTTCATCCGAATGAACAGAAGGGTAATGGTATTTCTTTAGCTTTAATTAACCTGCTAAAACTTTGCGGCCGATAGATGCTTGATATCACTGCTTTAACTTCAATTCAAATGGTTTAGGGCCACTCTAAGTTATACATATTGCATTTGATGCTTGCCTCTCCCTTTGTTTTTATTTTCTACACTTTTAACCATTTCTATTGAGATATTACATGGTGCATGTGCCAATTGTGATTCCCTCGCTATCAGTTTATCATCACAGGAACTTGTAGTAATTTATTACATGGTGTTTCAAATAAATAAACTCGAGAGAGTATTATAAAAATCATCTGCATCTAGTACCTATTTTGTCTGACACTTTAAGAATTGATGATTTGAATTCCATGATTTTGATGCTTTGGAATTGAGTTGCCAAAATCTGCTTACTGAATGAGTTAGTATCTTTTGTTGAACTAAAAGAAAAATTGTCATTTGCTAATATCAAATTTGTTTCTTTATTTACTAAATTTATTGTTTTGCTCAGACCTTTTGAACTAGGTGTTTCGTCTGTGGTGTGTTATACATGAGATCTTATTCACAAATGAAATTAATTCCTTATTAGCTGCCAAAATTAGAAGTGCTGAAAGAAAAATTAACAAGGATAAGTCACTTTGAAACCATTTTAACTGCTGTATTCTGATTTCAATTGGGAAAATTCTTCATGCATATTAACGTTTCTGGATGGTTGGGATTCTAAATCGAAAAGGATGTATCCAACAATGAGGACATGCATTTACTATATATCTTATGTTTGTAGTCACATTTAGATATATATGCTAATTTTGTTTACTTTGAACTTATCCTGGGTGATATTATAATTTTATGATGCATCTCGTTCTATACTGGAGTTTTAGAATAATTTCCAATGCACAGCTGATGGCCAGCTTTTAGCATAGATCTCTACCAACTGTCCAACTCTCAGTTTGAAAACTCTAGCCAAAGTTTTCAGTGTTGGCAGTTTGGTTGACCTACCCAAGCTCAGCCATTCAGGAAGGCCTAATTAGGTGTTTCATGCATGAGGGTGACAATCGAGGACCTGGTTTAAAAGAATGGCATGAAATGAGTATATAATTCCAAGAGAGATCTATTTTCCTTCTATTTGCTGAGTGAAGGGATCTACTAACATTAGTGCTTTTCACAATAATGATATGGGTATCTTGATTCATATAATGATATTCTCTATTATCATGGAATTTTTTCACATGTTTTCTTGTTTCTTTCAGGTCTTTAAACATTCCACGACCAAAGGAGGAGACTCTCTCCAGACATTCTATATTGGGTCCAAATGGACTTCAGGGGAAATGGCAACCGCCTAGGATTGATAAAGGAGTATGGTGTTATCCATCTCTTTAATTTGTTTCTTCATGCAAAAACTTGTTTTGACTTATTTCACTTGTACAGGTCCAGTATCCTAACTTCATAGACCTCAATCCTGTCGAAATCCCTAGGTTCGATTCTTCTCTAAGTTTTGGAAGTGCTTTTTTTTTGTTTTTTTGAACCGTTTTGGATTGTAAGGTATTTAATTGAATCAAAGGGAGATTTGTTAAAATATATTTTCTGAAAGCATTTTGTGCTTCTAGAGATGCTTGATTTGTTTTCATTTAGGTTTCTGGAAGAAACTTACTGTTCATAATGAATGTTTTTTTTTTTTTTTTTTATTTCCAATTTTTTATGGTCTTGGTGCTGGCTGGCTCTGCATATGAAAACAGTCTGCAGCAGTCTACAGAAAATGTATTTACAGAGAAAAAGGATTCCAGCAATACTGAACTCCATAATTTGCTTCAGTTCAAAGAAAATGGACTTACTGTAAAAGCAGATGGTAGTAGCCTAGAACTCGAAAGATCTAGTTTACAGTCAGTTCCTACCAGGAATGAAAATGATCAGATGTGCCATGCTGAAGAACCTGGTGCGATGATTTCCTTTGAAACAACAGAAACTCCTGTGCTGACAGATCTGATTAGACAGCCTTCTCCTCCAGCTGTGCTTGCAGAAGTACAAGATTTGATACCTGCAATGTCTCCCCAAGTTAAGGAAGTGGAAAATAAGATTGACATTTCCTCACCTGATGAGGTTGTTCGTTCTGAGTCTCCCCTGCAACTGCACATTGTAAGCTCAAAAATCTTGTTTCCCATATTTTACTGCAGTTTAGTGTATCTGTTGTGAGTGTGGACCTTAGAAAGAAATCTAGAATGCAATTTGTTAGTGCTAAACGACCTATTCATTCTGTATCTTTATTTAGTCCCCTTTTTTGGTTTTGCTATTTTGGGATGTCCATACATTTTGTCATTATGGTTTTTCAACCTTACTATTTATGATCCACAAATCAATTCCAGATTAATGTGATTAGCAGAAGAAAATAAGTGTGCTTTGGAAAGGTCATGTAAGCATGTAAATATTCCAAGATTATGTACACATTGCCCTCTTAAGTAGTCAGAATACTGGAATGTGACAAAAACAAGGGATAGGAGGGGCATCCATTGCCTGCGGAAATCAATTCTAATTATAGGTTTTGTCTGCAGTCGACGACAATGATGGAGAATTTTATGAAGCTGGCAAAGTTGAACACTGATAGGAATTTAGAAACTTGTGGTGTCCTAGCTGGTTCACTTGTGAGTGCTGATAACCAAAACTTACATTTCTTAATCTTTACAATGCACTATATTGGTTGTTTAATTAATTACCACTTATTTTATTTTATTTTATAGAAAAACAGAAAGTTCTATGTTACAGCTCTTATCATCCCAAAGCAGGAGTCTACATCAGATTCGGTATGGCTGCTTCATAACTCCTGAAGCATAGGTCTTTCCTTTTCTTATTTCTTTGCTAACTGCATTTAGTGATTTTTGTCTAAATGTGAACATTCTGGCCAGTGTCAGACCACAAATGAAGAGGAAATATTTGAAGTGCAGGATAAGCGATCACTATTCCCCCTTGGGTGGATACATGTGAGTACCTCATTTAGCTGTTTTCTGGTTTGTCAAACAAATAACATGTAGATGTTGACTTCGTATTACAGTGAAATTGTTTTTCAACTGATGGTCGCTTAGTTAGATTTTCCTAACATATTTATGTTCATCATGGGGCCAAAATCACTACAAATAGTTTAACACATATCTACTCATGTCTAGTAGCTTTCGTTTTATTATCCTTTTTCTCTGTGGGTTTTGGTTGTTGGGTGTGGGAGACTGGTTACTGTTATCTTCTGCCTTGTCTTATGTAGCCTCCTTTCTGCACGCACCAGGATATATTTCCCTAGGTGTTATTCTCATGTAATTGATAACTGTGTATAATGGTCTGAGTTCAGCATACTTTTTTTAGCATTAGAAGATAATATTAGTTTCTACTTTTTTGATTACTCTGTTTTTTTTCTTCTGACTGACCGGTTTCTCCTCATGTTGCAAATTGCAGACACATCCTACTCAGTCTTGTTTCATGTCGTCAATTGATGTTCACACCCATTATTCATATCAGGTAATCCCTGTTATTATAAAACTTATGCATCTTGCAGAGGAATTGCCTCATGTTTGTGTTTGTTATTTATTTGAAGTGGTTGATTTAGGGATGGAATGGAGAGTCAGATATACAGTAGACTTGTATCACATAAGGCGGGTTTTTGTTAGTGTCTTGAAGGTTAAAGTGTTTAGCCAATTTAGTTGGATCAAGAGATTCCCTAACATATCAAGTTGGTTCTTGGGAATATTTTCATATGTAGTGATTCTTTCTATATCCTTTTTCTGCCACTTCTGTCACATAAAAAATGCAACCACCATTTGATATCCCGTTTCATTTGTGTTTTCATTACATGTTTCCATCCTTGAGGAAGAATCAAACAGGAATATTCTAAATACATTCTCTCCTCTTCGTTTCTGGTCCTGCCTTTGACAGGGGATCTCTCATAATGTGTTTGGATCTTATTCGATATGAACTTACAGGAATTGTCTTCCTTGTAACATAAAAGCTAAAGAATATTTGTATATTCTGATTCTTCTTTTGATTGTTCACGTGCATGCTTGTTCTTTCTTCAGATTATGTTGCCAGAAGCTGTTGCCATTGTTATGGCTCCAAGAGATACTACAAGGTGACTATTGTTGCCATAACAATATTGACCTTTTCCTATATATTTCAAACTTGATCATTCTCAACATTGGTAAATGCAGAACCCATGGCATTTTTCGGTTGACAACCCCTGGCGGCATGTCAGTTATAAGAAACTGCCAGCAACGTGGATTTCATCCACATAATCAGCCTCCAGACGGTGGACCTATTTACAAGACCTGCACAGATATCTATATGAATCCCAACTTAAAGTTTGATGTTATTGATCTTCGGTGATCTTATTTTTCCCATTTAATTGGATAGAAAGCTTTGATAATGTAATTGTTCATAGTCATACAATCCATTTATGGTGAGTGTCTTTATTATCGGTCCTTAAATTGTAAAATTTCTTTCTGTAAAGAAGGATATCAAAAGCGCTTGTATACTAATACAATTCTGTTCATCAATGGAACTGAGTACCATATACAGTTTTTCTGGCAAGAAACTCTCACAGGTCTCATAACCGCCTCATACACGAAACACTCTATTAGCTGCTAACAGTTGCAAGAGTGCACTCATGCAGATGTACAGGCTCCGACGTAGTGAGCATACATATGTGCAATCTTGTTCCGTAACAAACCCATTATGCCAAGTTATTGGAGGAGGAAAGCGGTTAAACAAAGGTGGAGAAATCATTGAAAAAAATGAGTGATTTCAAAGCAAGAGCAAAAAGCAAAAAGCAAAAAGCAAAAAGCTTCATGACAATCTTCTGGGGGTTGGTAGAGACTAGAGACGCATTAGAAATGTGCATGGATAGATTTAATTCTCCTACACTACGCAATTGCCTTTGGGGATTGCTAATCTAGTGCCACTGAGAATGGTCCCTTGTCTAATTTTCAAAAGAAGGCTTACTTTTAGAGTCCTCTTGCGATGGGATAGCTTTGTCAGGAAAACAACCCTTTCACCCCCAACCGAGCATCCTATTTGTCTCCTAACTCCTTTTCAGCTTATTAAAATTTGGAATTCTCTCATGCCTCAACTGTCGGGGAAAAGCATCTTGAATTGTGTAATACTCGTACCACTCAGTAGTCACCCCACCACATGAAACAGGAATGGTCATCTTGTATTACTGACACTAGTTTTGGCTGCACATGGAGCTTAAATGAGATATGCAACAAGAGTAGTCAATTTCCATTCATTTTTTTAGCTTGATATTGATAATTTTGTATTTCAAATTTTTTTAAAAAAAAAAAAAAAAAAAGGCTACATTCATGCTTGGGAGATTAAAACGAGTCTAATTATTGTTGTCAATCATACTAAAAATGCTAAGAATTGATAAAATGGAAACATTTTTACTAAAATTAGAAAAAAAAAAGAGATATTTGAAGATCTTATTGTCGGGTTGTGCAGTAGAGGTGAGGTGTCTATATCCATGATTACATAAGAGATCATAATCATAGTGATGGTATTTGTCAACAAAATAGGTTTACTAAGACCAAAGCCAAGGTTTGCCATTGATCACGCATTGAACAGCCTATGTTTATACTTAAAGACTGAACACTTAATCAAACCCAACAGAAGAAGAAGAAGAAAAAAAAAAAAAAAAAAAAACTTGCTTCTATCATTACTTGCCAAGTGGGACCTCTAAAGATGTAGAGAGTGATGCATGGAGCAAGAATTGGACATTGGTGGGGATAAGCAGGTATGAAGGACTATTTTGTCTGAAAGAAAATTGTTGTCCATTCCGACTGTATTATATATATATTATTGTCTAAATGTGTATATATAATGCATTCAATTGTTGGATAATATTCTCTGTTTATTTTCTCTTGCAGTCAATCCACCTACGTGTACATATTTAATAAAAATGGATTACATGTCCATGACCCCTATATCAGGATCAAATCAATGTGAGATGTAGGAATCCCACCTCCCACGCCTTATTGTTTCCTTCTATTACTCCTCTGATTTTCCTCTACACACAGGTGGAACCCTGTTTGTTTCAAATCTTGAATTCAGAGGGTTCATTGAAAATGATCCACTTTGTTTCTATCTTATCACATAAATTCATATAATTGTGCTTATCACATAAACAGGATATATTGCATAATTTATAATTTAGTAGAGTCAATTTCTTGAAATATTATATTTTAACCAATAATTATAAAATCAGTTAGTAAGGACAATTCTTTTTTAATCGATATATCAAATTCAAGAATTTATGATCACTGCAAAACAATAATAAATTTTCTTTTCTAAGTTGAAAAAAAAAGTTAGTCATGAAAAAAATTTAGGTCATTATCTTTGGATTGATTCAAAGGTCAATTGAGCTGAGTAGGATATCTTTATAAAAGATGTCCAAGAGTCCTGCATTAATTCTAAGCAATTGACATTTGCATACAATCAATAAGACTGAGAAACCCTTTAAAAAAATATAGTATCTCCTTTAAATTAATAACTGTGTCAACTTTGTGGGATGAAGATGGATGCCATGTTTTATAAAGTCAAAAGTGTTTTTCAACTAATCCAAATATTGTCTTCTATTCTTAATTAAATTAATATATACTTAGTCAATTCTTAATACCATGTGCCCCAAGAAAAAAAACAATGGTTGAGACTTGAGAGTCCATTAAGATATTAAACTGTGCAGGTTAATTGCATTTGATTTAATCCATATTTAATTAATTTATGGAGACATTCGTATGTTTTTATTCCACAATGTAGTCATATCCTTTACTAGGCATAAAATCACAAGTGGCTGGCATATATGGATATTGAATTACTACAAGAAATGATGTAAAGATCATGAAAATTAACAGAAAAAATAATTGGCACTTTTGTAAATTATATAAAAAAACATTGCTAGTTCTCTTTTCAAACTTAATTTATGCATTTTTTTTT
>CATIWO010531852.1:0-17107 GCA_949673435.1 Macaranga tanarius | reverse complement strand
ATTTAATTACTTCAATACTAGCTCCAACATTACTTCAATTTAAAATTTTTAATTAATTTAATTGGATTATTTTAGCAATTATATGGATTTATTTGTTAAAAATAAAAATTATAAGCATTAAAAAGAAATATTTTAAAATTACAAGGACTAAAATGGATATTTTTTTAACAGCAGTTTTCTCTCAGGGGGCAAATGTGTTGGTAAATAAAAGTATAGGGTTATAATGTGCTGATTTTTTTTAAGGGGGGCAATGTAAAAAAAAGATAAAGTACAGGGGGCAAAGTATGTGTTATTCCTAAAAAAAAATTAGATGAAAGATTTTCATGTGATTCTAATTCAATTTAGAAATTAAAAATTAAGAATAATGTGATAACATTCAGTTTAAAAATTAGGGTGAATAAGTGTTAATTATCCTAATTATCCATTTGATATTCACGAGTTGCTACTCCCCTTGTTTAAGATGGGCCCTCACTCACATGTCCCAAAGGTGCGTCCGGTCCTAAAAAAAATACAAAGCTGGAAGAAGCTAGCAACTGCAATAGAGCGTCCTGTCCTAATACAATAAAATATATGGAATATGATGTCCTACTCTCCATATGATGCCAACGAAAAATAGACATAATTTTTCTTTATTTTTGTATTCATTGCTTGACATGCAGAATCTGTCACCTACTCATACTCAAGACAACATTCTCCGTTATCTTTTTCATTTCATGTGCCAACATGCACGCATTTTGGAAACTTTACCAAACCAAATTATTAATTTTCTTTTGTTTCTTTTAAATCTAAAAAAGAATCATTTTTCACACAAAACTAAACAATTTTTTTAATAGACCCCTAACAATTTATTCAGAAAACAAGTTGCACCCTTTTTAAATTTAAAAATATTAAGAATTACAAATTGCACATTATATATTCATTCGCTGAATTATAAATCCACAGTTTAGAAAAACCGGATTGAATATTTGTAATTAATAATTTAAGTAGTTACTGTTATAAAATTTGTTATTAATGAAATTTCATTTTTCTTATTTATAATATTTTTCTTTTAATATTAAATTCCTATATTTTTTATTATTAAATCTTATACTTTCATCTTTTTTCTTTCAACATTAAGCCTTTATAACTAGAGCTATAAAAGCCATTAATGGGCTACAACAGTAGAAAGAAAATTGCTTTATTTAACTCCTAATTTTCGCACATTAAGTCCTTTTTTTTTATTTTTTAACAATTTAAACCTTTAAATTCTTTTTTGAAATAAATGGCCCCATTGAAACGATTATAAAAGAAAAAAGAAGAGACATTGGGCAATAGTTTAAGAGTTGGCTTAGTTGAGCACTTTAATTAAAGGATAAGTACAATTTTGATCCCATAGTTTCGCCTTTTGACAAAAACAGTCATGTAGTTTTTTTTCACATTTAAGTATCATGTGTTTCATATATTTTTATATTTTAGTGTCCGTCTAACTAATATCATTATTATTTTATGAGAAAACATTGATATAATATTAAATTTTAATAATAAATTTATTTTATATATGATTTATGATCAATCTAACCAATTAGTTATTTTTAAAAATATTGCAAATTTATTTTAAAAATTATTATTTTTATCATAAAATCAAAAATATATCTAAACTTGATTTGTAGTGCTTTTATTGTAGTTAATTAAATAATATATTATTCATTATATGATTTTAGTATTAAAAATTCATATATTTTTTTTACATTAAAACATATATTTTAATACGAAAATGTAAAAGAATATGAAACATAGAGTATGTAAATGTCGAAAAAAACCACATGATTGGTGTTGCTGTTATTTATGGCGAACAAGGTTCAAATAGACACAAGCGTGCCAAAGGAATTGCTTCTTCAAGAAGAAAGACTATACTATTTTTTAGACAAAGTGGATTCTCAATTTCTTTTACCATAATTTGCTTGAATTTCAACAAGAAATTTTATAAATTTTGATAGTGTAATGTAAAAGAAAAAAGAAAAAGTTGTATTACTTAACCAAATTAGAAAACAAGAAATTTTGTATTAAGGAAATGCTTGTAAGCTTAAACAAAATAGGAAAATTGCAAAAATAAGAGTTATTAAAACTAAAAATATTGCTAAATATATATATCTGTAGATTGATAATTGTTGGTGCTGATAGATGTGTGTTGCGATTGGTTATTGGATTGGTTGATTCTTCTTACTTTTATAGCGATTGGTTATTGGATTGGTTGATTCTTCTTACTTTTATAGACAAACTCTCTATCGGTTCTTTTTCAGTTAATGTCTGCTAATCATTAATCTTTATTTTCTTTACTTGCAGGTTACTTCTTCCTCAGCTTTCTCAATTCCCCAGGTAATGTAACTCTTCCAAAATCTTTCGTATTTTTACCTCAGCTCCTCAGCGTGTAATGTTAATAAAAATTCTAGAAGTTTCAATTCCTTATTCCTCAAGACATTCCAGGGGTTGGGCATTAAGATTAATTTCAAGTTAGCCAAAATTTTGAATTTGGGTACAAACAATGCCCCTGTATATAATTAGTATGGGTCAAACCCATTAAATAATTATATGGACATATGTAACCTTCTCCATTTAATTCTTACTTTTTCCATCATTTTTTTCAGAATGTCAAAAATTCATACCCACTCTTCTTCACCTTTTCTTCCAAGTTATTCATAAAGTTCATCTTCAAATTTTAATTACTCTACAAATTCACTTACCCATCACTTAAATCCTCCAAAAATCATAAGACTCATATTAATTTTTCTAATTTTTTCAAGATATCAACATCCAAAGCAACCAAAAATCCTTTTTTTTTTTGCACTCAATCTTTCTCTGCCTTTTCACAACAACCATTGGCCATCACCAACCCACTGTTCTTGTTGCTCCATCAGAGGCCCAAGCTGCCATCACCATCGAGAACGGAGCCACTCCAGCCCTCGACACCCCTGCTGCCATGTAAGATTACGACCAACACAACACAGCCTCCTAAGACCATCTCCAACCCAAAACACCAAAATAGTGCAAGTTTTGCACTATTTTAGTATATCTATAGTAATTTAATCTCCAACCCATAACATGAATTTTCACACTAAAAGGAATATTCTTTGTATATTTTTTTATATATCTTATTTTTATTACTTTCTTACTTTTTAATCTTTACAAATTATAATCATACTTTTTATTTTACACATATTCATCCAATTTAAATATGAATAATATAATATATATAAATAAAATAAAATAAAATATTATAATTATATTAATAAAAATGTAATTAAATTATGAAAATCTTAATTCAAATTTTATATGAGTGAAACTAAAATTTAGTAAAAATAATAGTAAAATAAATATTAGATTGAATAATAAATAATATAAAATATCATTATTCATTTAATTAAAATATATAAAAACATTACAATTAAATAACATAAAAAAATATAAATAATAATACATTCAAAAAAAATATAAATAATAATACATTCAAATAATTTTATATTCTTTAATTAAAAATAGACAAAATAATTATCATGAAAAAGGAAATAAAATAATGTAAAGTAGAAATTGGTCTAAAATATATCAAATGTAAAAGCATATAACTTATTTTGTAACTATACCAAAAAAAAAAAAAAAAAAGTGAATAGTGTTTACTGTAGTGAACAATGCTATAGCAAATTTGTTGTGGCACTGTTCACCAGCAGTAAATTGATGTTTGTTTTGACATGGGATTGGAGTTGACCCACGCCAAAATATATTCTAATTTGGTGATTTACTGTTGGCGTTGGAGATGCCCTAAGCCAATGCTACTAATGCTTCGGCTACTGCTAAAGTCACGCCTCACACCAAAAAAGCACATAAGGCCGAAATCTCTCCTGACCAAGCCACTACACTTGAAGCCATTCCTACTTTCTCTACTACTACGATAACCATTCCTTAAGTCCAAGCCTGCCAAATAGCCATTCCTCAAGCGAAACTCAATCCAACCGAAGTTTATTCTAGAAAACACTTCACCTAAGGTGAATCTCAATCTCTCTACTATTTATTTCTCGAATTGTGTTAAGATTTTAATGGAAACCTATGGAATTGGCTTGATGATGGTGATACTTTGCGTTTGTGCTTGATATTTAAAACATTAAATTGCTAAATTATGCCTCTATTGCTTAAGATTTTTGTATTTCTAAGTTTGTGATGGTGACAATTGACGAGTTCAGAATGGTTGTCTTCAATTGTTGCTTGAGATATATTAAAATTGATTGAAATTCCTTTAGGAATAGCTAAATAGTCAAAATTTTTGAACTATTCTAATGCTAAATTGATAAAAATCAACTAAAATAAGCTAATTCCTCAACTAAATTTACATTACTTGTATTATTCCTCAGGCATTTGCATCTCATTCTTGCTCAATTGCAAAGGTTTATCAACTTTTTTAATTAACAGAACTATTCTTGTATTGCAAACTTAAATTCCTCAAGCAAATACAAATTTTAAGTTTATTTTAGCAATAAATTGCCAAAACAACTCCTTTGTGTTATTTGCCTGAAAATATGTTTTGGTTTAATTTGTAATGATATTAATAATGTCATGAATTTCTCAAAAACTTTGGCTTAGCAATAATAAACAGAAATTACGCTTTTATTTTTGCTTAAAGTTTAGCTTTCGTCTGTGAATTTTGATTAAATATTTATCTTCAAGGCAAAATGTTTAGTTTAAATGCCTTTGGATAATATTCTTTAACCGATTTAATATTCAAACCTTTTGGAATTATTTCCAAACAAATAGCAAATTTGGCTATTGCTTTAGAGCTTAATTTTTCAAGCAAATATTCTAAATTTTGTCATGTCATTGCTTGCTTCATGCATCTTTATTTTAATCTTTTACCAACTTCAAGATCTTTGTCATGTTTATCAAAGTTAATTTTTAGATATATTTACATTTTTTAATCATTTTGGCAACTAAAGACGTAGCCAAAATTACTTTGCCATTCACACTTAATAAATTCCCTAAGGAATTTGCTTCATGTTCACTATAATCATGGCAACAATAATCTTAACAATATTTCATAGCCAATAAACCATTTTGGTATAATTATCAAATTCGGCCATTTATTTCCACAATTCTTTATAAAACTTTATGTAAGAAATATTTGTCTACTGGTTTTGGTCATAAAAATTGCCTAAAAATGCATTTGTTAATTGGAATCATTTTTATTCCTCAGGTTTAAATTTGCAAATTATGCAAATCTGCAACTACTACATCATTAGCCAATACCATCTTGAAGCATGTTACTATGATATCATTCAATTGAGTTTTTCATAACTTGCTTAATAAATTTCTTTGAGAAATTGGCAATAAGCTTTGTTGTTTTAAGTGAAATTCATCGAAGCCTTGCATGTTCATTCAACTTATGTGCATTTCACCTATTTGCTTTGATTTCTCTAAAGATCTCTAAGCTAAATTTAATTACCTCAAGAGTATAACAATTCTTTTGCTTAATTCGGCCATAATATTCGATACGTACCTCAAAGCCATTTTTACAACATTTGCATTTTTTAGCAAAACCCTCAAATTCCATATCCTTAAGAACATATTTTGTTCATGATATGATTTAAGGCACACTCCTCTAGTGAAAATCTCACACTATTAGCACACAACGTCATGTATTTGCTTATGAATTTTGCTATTAATTTTATCAAAATAAATTCGGCTAACACAAATTAAAATGCATGTAAACTCTTCCTTAGACCTGAATTTATACACTAGCAAGTCATAACTCTTCCAAAATGTTTATCTTGTTATATAGGAGTGTGCATCTGTTGGTTCAGTTCAGTTAGAAAATATATAAAACTGAACTAAACCGAATATATTTTAAAAATAATTGAATCAAATAAAATAAGTATGAAAACCAAACTGAACCAAACCAAACTTTAGTTTGGTTGGATCGGTTTATTTGGTTTGGGCTTTTTTTAATTTTTGCAATTTTGGACTTATTAGACTTATGTAATTTTGCACTATTTTAATAGTATTTATAAGATCTATTGTTGTTAATTTTTTTTATATATTTTTTTTTATTAATTTTTTAGAAAACTAACCACACCAATTATCTAAAATGAATTTTAGATAATTTTGATTTTAAGTTTTTTTGGTATTAAATCTAACTAATATTTTTAAATATTGAATAACTGACACCATTAATCTATTTTAGAATATTAGTACTAAACCGAATAAATCAAACCATAAGTACCCATATAGATTGATAATATTTTAGAAAAAAGATTTGGTTTGATTGAATAATATCTTTTACAAAAAAAAAATGAACTAAACCAAAATTATTTCGGTTCTAATAAATATTAGTTTTCAACTTAAGTTAGTTTAGTTCAATTTTCGATTTTTGGTTATTTTTGTTCACCTCTATTGTCATGCCATTAGCCACAATTTTCTTTGCAGAGCTTTGACATTTCATTTATTTTAACAAAAATACTGAAACAATTACCTTGCTTGATTTATGCCTTTACCTTGAGGTTTATCTGTTGCTCACTTCAATTAATCATGCTTTCATATCATCTACAGCTAGAATGTCTAATCTTTTGGCTTCTGGAGTTCCTAGATCATCACCAAATTCTGCACCTACTGTTGTAACAAATATACAAACTAATGTTTTAAATATGTACTTTAACACCATCCTTTTTTATTTTCAATGCGTTGATACACCTAATTACTCATTACTTATCAATGCAGTTCATGACTTCGAGCTCTCTTCAACTTTATTTTTCAACAAACAAGTCTCAAATATCTCCTAAAGAATTAGATAAGATTGAGGTAAATACTATAGATTTTGCATTAAATTCAATTCTCAACCATGAATTCCCACAATTTTACTCTTTTTAAGAAATGAAGCTTGAAATTCTCAAGAAAAATTATGTGGATTAGCTATCAAATTTGTTTACATGTGTAATACACAACTCCACCAGTACCCATATTAGAAGGTTTCACCCTTGACCTATCTAACTTGAGCACTATTGAGGTCAAGTATTACTTTTATCTTGTCCCTAATCTATTACAAAGTCTTACGACATAGGATATTTAAAATACACATCATCAATACATATATCTGTTATAAAATAATCACTCCAAAGTTATTCTTATTCTTTATACATAATTCTCACATTACAACTATTGAATGCAACCTATTAAGACTTATAACATATCTATTACCAAATATTATACAGAGCATTACTCTTGAGTATTTTCGCTGCATCTACTTCACTTATCCAGCTATACTCCAGACTATCTTTCAGGCAGCTACTCTCAATAACTTGCTATTCTGGAAAAATAATTTATAAAAAAGAGTGGTGAGTATTTTTCTGAGGAAATACTCAGTGAGTAAACAGAGTACAATAAGGTATATTTCAACAATATCATAGCAAGGATTCTAAAGAACAAGTCACAAGAGAAGTAAATATGAATGTCACAAAGTAATTTAACAGTTTTAAATAACAACGAGCAATGCGTTCAGTAAAAATATACATAAAAATAATTATTGGATTTAAAATTATGAATAGTTATTATGTTGTCGAAATAATATTTACTTTTATCATTTTGGATCGCATATTTAAATTAATAAATTTTAACTATGATTCACAATCATTTTCCTTAATCGCTTATCGTAAGTTCTCGTTACTTCATAATTTAACAGAAACTTAGACTCTTATTTCATTATATTTTTCTTATCATTCAACACATCGCAAAGGAAAAAATATGTATGACCCAGTTATACTAGCCATCTCGGCTTTTCAATTTCATGTTCCATATGAAAATTCTTATTTTTTCAATACGAATTTTAGATGTATTCACATTAACTTTAGAGCACTGCACCATATGCATAAGTAGATATTAGTGTGGCTAGTACTAATACTATACTGAAGGTTATCATAATTAATCATATATAGTGTGTTGACCTAGCCACCAAAGGTTGCGCCAGCACTTCCTAAAGAAAATATCACAATAAGGTCTTATTATATTCACAATGCTCACATAGAGCCAAATTACATTTCTGTTACTTCCTTATAAATGCTAACCCTTAGGTAAAATATATATCCGGCTCTAGGAAGTAGTTATACATATCTCCTAGGAATGGTTTTACATATATAGAGTAAGATATGTTCCCGGCCCCAGTCATCGAATGTACTTATCTACCAACCCTGCCATGTCCCCGACATGGACTTACTATCTCTTAATAGCATATGTGCTGGTGCTCATTGCTATATCATTCTTTAAAGGTTCTCGTATATTTGTGTATTATTTTCATTTTCTCATGTTTGATGTCATTGAAGCATTTTATATCTTTAGTCTCTATATCAGAGAGTTGAATGCTTTTCGTATTCACTTTAGAATTTGGATGTTGTAGCATTTTATCTTTAACCTCTCTATTTATTAAGTTATGAAATCACGTATATTAAAAATTTAGGTTAAATACAGATCAGAAACAACTCAAAATAGCATTTTAGACCACTGAAGCATTGGCTCAGTGTAGAGGCACCGCCCTAGTGACCTACAAGCTACAGAGGTGCTGCCTTAGTAGCATAAAGAGGCGTTGCCTGAAAGCTTTGTTGGGCTGAGGTGCTACCTCATTGATGCAATCAGACACCACCTGATTGCATTGTTCTAACGTTACAATTTTAAAATTTTTGCAATAGAAAGATTTAAACACCCAAAATAATCCGATCACAACAAAATTTAAGAAAAATAGAAAAAAAAAGGAAATCCACTCAAAAAACTGTCGGCTCCTCCCTCTTCTTATTCTCCCTCTCGGTGACTTCTTTTTCTTCCTCTTTCTCTCTTTTTTTTTCTTATTCACAGCATAGCGGTTTATTCCATATTGCCACCTTAATCTCTCAACTTTATTTATTACAATCTAGTCCTTCCTTCACACTTATTTTTATTATAATTTAGTCCTAATCCAAAATAACTTTAATTATTCGGGTGCGGATATGACAATTTTTCCTCTCTAAAAAGAATTTCGTCCTCGAAATTCGATGGACAATTACCATGCATATATCGGCAGAATCATTTAATTATAACCTCAATCCTTTTTACCTCTAGTTATTACAACCACTATTTTATTCTTCATAATTCTTTATATCACTACCTAATTTAACAATTCCTTCATATAATTTCTTTACTAGTAACATGCATATGTCTTATTAGCAAAAGCCAATGCCAAATCAACTATTACGCCTCAAAATAAATCAAACTTAATTCCTAAACCTCAATATTATAATTTCAATTGCGCTAACATTCTATTATTCTATATGTATATATTTATATATATATATATTATCTTTATAGACATATCTGTTTTTCTTCAGATCATACTTAATATTAATTCTCATAACAATTATTGCAATCAAATGCTATTACAATTAATATGAATAAGTTTATAACACTATGTCTACGTTAACTGCAGGCAAAATTTATTTTGCAAAACTTAGCTATACCTTTATTTGCGTTAGGCAAATTTGCTGCTTCTCACTCAGTTGCTGCAAACATCTAACTTGTTGCTCATTCTTACCAAAATTATCATGCTCTCTTGGCCTATTCCGTGAAGTTCTAAACATTCCACTAGCTTCACTTCGACCAGTAACAGTTATTGCATTTTGAGGAATATATGATCCTTGCTCGGATATTTTTTCTTGCATTGCTCAAGTACATTCTCGGACGTAGTGCCCTAATCCGTTACACCAAAAATATCTAACATTCTTTCTAGGACAAGTACCTTTATAATCTGTCTTACACCTATTGCACCAAAATATTGTAGTTCTCCCTAACTGATTGTTTCCTAAGTGGTTCCATCGGCTCTCTTTCCGACTTTGGACTACCTTGAGATTGACTAGTTTTTCCAACCTTATCCTTGCCCTTAGAATATGGGTGGTATCGTGACTTTTCACTTTCTATTCCTTTTTTAGGTTGTTCATAAGGTTCAGATCGACTAGCCCTAGCCTTTATGGGTTACTCTAATTCTTTATCTAATTTCTCTTGCTCTATAGCTTTCTCCACCTAGCCTTTAAACGTAGTTCCAGTGTATAAATTTAGCTCACACCTCAAAATAATATGCAATCTTTCTTTAATTTTTTTCTATTTTCATCTCCTCTGTATGATAAATATCCTTTGCATATTTATATAGATCTTTAAATTTGTCGACATTCTCTAACAGTTATCGATCCTTACACCAGTCTAATGAATGATGCTACTTTTTCCTTCCCATAATTTTCTGTTAGATATTCCTTAATAAACTCTTCTCTAAAAACTTGCCAAGTCAGAGTTTCACCAAATAAGTTCTTAACTCTAGCCAACCAGTCATCTGCTTTATCGAACATCAAGCCATATACATTATTCATCTTTTCCTCATCACTTAGTTTTAATATATTAAAGGCTTTCTCCATGGTCTTTTTCCATTTATCAGCTTGACTAAGATTCAAAGCAACGTAAAAATCATATGCCCTACACTTGTTAGCTTGTTTAATGATATCTCCAGGCTTTTTGTACCTCTCACTCTTAGTTAATGTCATAGTCATAGTGCGTTCCAACTCTGTAGTATCCAAGTGCACCACTGGAGGTATTGGAGGATTTATAACATTCTTTTGTACTACCAGAGGATGATCGTTCCCTACTCTCCTAGGTATGTTTCCAATATTTGATATGGAAGCCCTAGATCTCAAGCTTTCGTGCTCAATACTTACTCGAGCTCCTCTTAGTTGTGTCCAACTCATATTAGAGTTCTCAGTCCAATTGGCTATACTAGTTCTTCTTCCTAGTGCACCCCGACCTTGGCCTCGGTCTCGGCCTCTACCTCTATCCTGATTAAGTAATCTTCCTCCCTTAAAACGTGCCATATCCTGAAATATAAAATCAAATAATTCAATGATCTTCACCATCAAAATACAACTTCATTTACTAATATTTACCAAGCCTTAATTATATCGACATTTACCAAATATATATATCTATCCTATGCTCATCATCATTGCTTGATACCATAATTAGTAGTAGCAAAAACTTTCATGTCGTTCTTTTCAACTAATCAACTAATTATCAATTTAACCTTAGACGGAAGTAGGGGTGGCCACGATTCATGAACCGGGACCGCCGGTTCATGGTTCATGAACCAGGACCGCTGGTTCACGGTTCAACCTAAGGTGGAACCGAATCGGAACCGGCCTAACCCCGGTTTTGGTCCAGTTCCAAATCGACCGGTTCTGGTTCATGGTTCTGGTTTTTCCGGTTCAATTTTTTACGCACTGTAAAAAAATTATAGTATTTTAGAAAATAAAATATACCATGAGTAAGAAAAAATTATGTAGAATTTTATAAGAAGTTGTGACTTGCATTTTTTAAAATTTTAACCTAAATTTTTTTCATAAACTGAACCAGAACCGATCGGTTCGGAACCGTCGGTTCAAGGTTCCAGAATTAGTGGAACCGGCCCTGAACCGGTTTAGGGCCGGTTTAGCCCGGTTATGGGTTTGACCGGTCCAGTTCTGGTTCGGTTCCGGGCCGAAACCTGCCCGTGGCCACCCCTAGATGGAAGTCTCCTCATTCTGCTTCCGCTGGGCAACTCTAATGTGCTAATCTAATATACAATTGAGCTTAACATTTTCTTTAATTATATCTTTAGTATCCTTATATTAGAACAACTCTAAATAAAGATTTAAATTCCAAACCTTAGTTTCTTTATTTCACACATTTACTTATACAACCACCTTCTTGCCATACTTATTTCTCATATTTACACCCTTGCCATAATTTAATAATTCTTGCACTAGCTCACTATCCTTGTTAAAGTTTATTGCACACAGCCAACTCCATACCATTACTTTATTTAAGTTAAATAATAATTTAGAATCTCTATTGCTTTTCACTTCCTTATTCATTCCTCGTCCTTATTTTTATTCCTTATTCATTCCTCGTCCTTATTTCTATTCCTTTTTCAATAAATTGAATATCCATAAAATATTTATATTAATCCTCATAAATATATAATTTTAATAGGTTACCTCAACCTCAATCCTTATTCTGATTCATAATTTTTCATTCTTATAAAGACTATCCCAACTAAATTATTTCCAACAACATCTCAATTTCTACTACTTAAACATCCCTATATAGCAGAATGGTATAAACTAAAATATGACCCCATTAATTTTAAATCTTACATCAACTAAGCACACAATTCAATAAAACTCACCATTAATAAGTTCTATCAACCATCTTCATAATTGGATGATAATTTTTCAATCATCAAATTATTCAAAAATAATCACTTTTTAAATATTCCTCCTATTCTTCACCTCTAGATCTTACCATCTTCCTTCAAATGATAATTGAGACACTTCAACAATATATGTTATCAATTCTATCATTATTCAATTTCTCTATATTACAAATCAACCTATTTTACAAACAAACGTAAATTCTAACTACTAACAGACAATAAGTTCTAGTATACTCGTTAATATCTATATAATCTAATAACTGTAATCATAATCCAATCTTAAATCCTTAAATTATTAAGTACTAAAATATTATTTGATTTTCAATTATTTCTTCAATCTCATGTGTTATATTCCTACTAATTATCTCTACCAACACCTCGATCTTTATATATAATATCAACAGATATAAATCTCATACTTCATGTGCAAACGACCCTAATAAAACTCATCAATCAACTGTAAGTTCTAAAATATAGTCATAATCAATTTCTACTTTCTCAAATCAATTAGTCCACCAAAACACTTAATCTTCACTACTCCTTTTTTTTCTACTTGTAACTCCAAAATCCTTAGAATTCCATCAACCTAGGCTCTTTAACCTAAACTCTGATACTAAAATTGTAACACTCAACCCCACCAGTACCCATATTAGAAGGTCTCACCCTCGACTTATCTAATTTAAGTATTGTTGAGGCCAAGTATTACTTTTATCTTATTCCTGATCTATTACAAAGTCTTACGACATAGGATATTTAAAACACACATCATCAATATATATATTTGTTATAAAATAATCACTTCAAAGTTATTCTTATTCTTTATACATAAGTCTTGCTTTACAACTATTGAATGCAACCTGTTAAGACCTATAACATATCTATTACCAAATATTCTATAGAGCATTACTCTTGAGTATTTTCGTGACATCTGCTTCACTTATCCAGCTATACTCCAGACTATATTCACTTGCTATTTTGGAAATTTAATTTATAAACAGGAGTGGTGAGTATTTTCATGAGGAAATACTCAGTGAGTGAACAAAGTACAATAAGGTATATCTTAACAATATCATAGCAAGAATTCCAAAGAATAAGTCATAAGAGAAGTAAATATGAATGCCACAAAGTAATTTAACAGTTTTAAATAACAACGAGTAGTACGTTCAGTAAAAATATGCATAAAAATAATTCTTGAATTTAAAATTATAAATAGTTATTATGTTATCGAAATAATATTTACTTTTATCATTTTGGATTGTATATTTAAATTAATAAATTTTAACTGTGATTCATAGTCATTTTCCTTAATCGCTAATCACGAGTTCTCGTTACTTCATAATTTAATAGAGACTTAGACTTTTATTTCATTATACTTTTCTCATCATTCAATGCATCTCAAAGGAAATAATATGTACAACCTAGTCGTACTAGCCATCTTATTTCATGTTCTATATGAAAATTCTTATTTTTTCGATGCGAAGTTTAGATGTATTCACATTAACTTTAGAGCAATGCACCATATGCACAAATAGATATCAGTGTAGCTATTACTAACACTACACTGAAGGTTATCACAATTAATCATCAATAGTGTGCTGACTTGGCCACCAAAGGTTGCGCCAGCACGTCCCAAAGAAAATATCACAATAAGACCTTATCACATTCATAATGCTCATATAGAGCCAAATTACATTTCTGTCAATTCCTCATGAATGCCAACCCTTACGTAAAATATGTATCTGACCCCAGGCAGCAGTTATACATATATCCTAAGAATGATCTTACATCTACAGGGTAAGATGTATACCAGGCTTCAGGTATTGATTATACTCATCTCTCAGCCCTGCCATGTCCCCGACATGGACTTACTATCTCTTAGTACCATATGTGCTGGTGCTCATTGTTGTATCATTTTTTAAAGGTTCTCGTATATTCGTATATTATTTTTATTTTCTCATGTTTGATGTCATTGGAGCATTTTGTATCTTTAGTCTCTATATTAGAGACTTGAATACTTTTTATATTCACTTTAGAATTTGGATGCTGTAGCATTTTAGTTTTAACTTCTCTATTTCTTAAGTTATAAAATTATATATATTACAGATTCGAGATAAATACATATCAGAAACAACTCAAAACAGTATTTTATACCACTGAGGCGTCGTCTCAATATAGAGGCGTCGCCCCTGTATCCACTGAGGCACCGCCTTAGTAGCATAAAGAGGCGTCGCCTTTATAGTTCACTAAGGCGTCGCCTGAAGGCCTTGCTGGGCTGAGGCACCATCTCATTACAATCAGTTGCCGCCTGATTGCACTGTTCTAACATTATAATTTTCAAATTTTTGCAACAGAAAGATTTAAACACCCAAAAACAATTCAATCACAATAAGATTTAAGAAAAATAGAGAAAAAAAGGAAATCCACTCACAAAACTGTCGGCTCCTCCCTTTTCTCCTTCTCCCTCTCTGCGGATTCTTCTTCTTCTTTCTCTTTTTTTTTTCTTATTCACAAGCATGGCGGTTTATGCCATATTACCGCTTTAATCCCTCAACTTTATTTGTTACAATTTAGTCCTTCCTTCAAACTTATTTTTATTACAATTTAGTTCTAACCCAAAATAACTTTAATTATTCAGCTGCGGACATGACAATGTGAGCTATTTCACCTATCACTTCACACATGCACTATAGCCATGCATTACTTATGAAACAAAATGGTCCATTTTCAGCCATTATATTGTTGAAATTTTATCAACATATCACTATCACAATATTTATTCACACACCAAAGAAAACTGTTAGCAAACAAGCATTAACACACCAAAACTTGTAAAATTTAAAATTTATTTATTTAAGATAGTGGTTATCAAGCCTACCGCTACCTTAAAGGGTAAATTTAATATTTTATAAATTTTACAATATAATAAGTAAATTTGATATTTTATAAATGTCACATCAGCTTCTTTTGTTTGATTTTGACTAAATGTCTAACAATTACCAATGATTGATGAAATTGGGACACTTTTACTAAAATTAAAAAGTTAGAAAAAAAATTGCAAAAGGTCTCATACTAATAGGTCTGTTCTATATTAGATATATTATATTTAATGGAAAGATTTTTTTTTTTTTTTTTTTTTTTTGAGCTAGTAATACAAGACCAAGTATCATTAAAACATAATGGGGCGATTAGTTGTTAGTTATTAGTAGTTAGAATTTTAAATTCATTTTATGTGCCACCATATAATATGGGATCTCACACCATATATACACCAAATATTTTATATATGACCTTGCTCAAAAAAATATTTTTTATATGATCAATAAAAATACAATAGATATATATGTAAGGCAAAATTAACTATTGGATGAAATATATTTCGAGTATGTAAAAATTTTCTGTTGCAAAAAGTATTAGAGTATAGATAAAAGAAATTATTTAGCATTATTTATACAAAATTAAATTAAATTAAATTAAATTAAATTAAAAAAACTTATATAATGTTGGTTTGAGAGGCATTACATGTATGTATGTACATATTTCCTTTGTCTATTTGCAGAACATATCCTCAAGGATTACTCATTGTCTGATATTGTGACATTTTCTTGTTCTCATTCAATGCAGCTCTGTAATCTTTCAATCCATGTTAACGGTCAACAAACCTTCTTTCTAAATGAGGTACGTCCATCACTGTTAGCACCCACTAGACATTTCTGTTTATTTCCAACACAGTTTTTAATGAATGACTGAATTCTGTCTGCAGAAAATTGTATCAGCATATTCTGGAAAGTTGAAGAAGATCATCAAGCATGAAAAAAGAAAGTATCAGATTAAGAATTCAAGTATCGAAATGGATGATTTTCCAGGAGGCCCAGATGGGTTTGAGATGGTTGCAAGATTCTGTTATAGTGATGGTAGAACTGAAATCACAGTCTCAAATGTTTGCCTTCTCCATTGTTGTGCAGTCTTTCTTGGTATGACTGAGAAGGTTTCAAACTGCAATCTCTTGAAACAGACAGAGACATTTCTTGAAGGAATGTTTTACTGGTCATGGAATGATATAGTTTCAGCACTCAAAAGCTGTGAGCCTTTCTTTACTTATGCAGATTCATGTGGTCTTGTTCAAAAACTAATCTGTGCACTATTAGCAAACATTGCGCAGCATTCAGATTCCATTAGTCTCCTCGCTTCCTCTTCCTCTTCATCTTCGTCTCCAACGCCGTCACCGGAAACTACATCTGTGTTCAGATTATCTGCCTCAGCCAAAACCACTCCAGAACCAACCAAGCCATTTTCATCATCAGGAAAACAATGGTGGTTTGATGACTTGGTCTTGTTACCTCCGGCAATAATCGAGAAGCTCATAAAGAATTTAGGAGCATATGGGAGTGATAACAACAACTTGATTCTTACAAGATTCATTATCCATTATCTGAGAAATAGAGCTCCCTGTAAAAACAATGGAACAATTGATGCTACTGCGTATGGTGGTCTTGCAGATACAGTTGTTCATGGGGTGATTTTGGATGGAAAAAAATCAGTATTTTCTTGCAGAGGGTTGCTGCTGATACTGAGGACAGTGTCAGGATTTGGTGTAAGCAAGGATTGCAGAGCTAAGTTGGAGAGATTAATAGGCAGCATGCTTGACAAAGCAACTTTGGATGATTTGCTGATATCTGGGCAAGAGAAGGGTGTTCATTATGATGTAAAGTTGGTGATAAGGTTGATAAGAACATTTGTTGAAGATTGTGAATTAGTGTCCATACAAAGGATGAAGAAAGTTGGGAGACTGATTGATAAATATTTGGGTGAAATATCTCCTGATCACAACCTTAAGATGTC
>CATIWO010531833.1:0-13588 GCA_949673435.1 Macaranga tanarius | reverse complement strand
TAAGCTAATAAAGACTTGTTATATATATATATATATATATATATATATCACTTAATTAATTCTTGAGAAGTGATATATATATTATTATATTAGTAATTGCTTATTGAGTCGCAAGCTCACCCCTTTGCAACTATTTTTCAGAAAATAGTTAGTAAGAGCTTGACGCGTATTTTGTTGGTGACTTCCGGAGGCCGAGGTGTACTTGGTGAACCATCCTTCATTCTCATTTGTCATGCATCATCTTGCATTTGGTATTGATGCCATTTATAAATTGGCTATATGTAATTTTTGAGTTGTGAATGTTTATGCAATGTATATGAGAGTAGTGGATTGTGAAGTAAGAGAACATGTAAACATTTATGTATTTGTTATTTGAAAGAGTAATCAATATTATATTAGTATATTGAGGTTTAAAAAGTATATTGTGGTTGTGAAATGGTGTGTGAGAAGTATGGTTGAATGTGTATTATGATGTTTTAGAGGTTTGGTATGGATTTGTATGTTTAGAATATGTTGTTGTTGCTTGGTTTGAGTTTAAGTTTTATGTTTTAACATTTTAACCAACTTCAAGGGCATTTTGGTTAATTCATATAAATTAATTTCATCTTTTTGTCTTCATGAAATGTTTAGCCCTTTGAATTAGCTTTCCATACCATTTTGAATCAATTGCATCCAAGTTCGGTAGAGAGAGTTATGGCCGAAAGAGTGTGATATGGTCCAAAGGCCATGCTCGCAGACCTTCAGACACGGCCAAGTGCTATTATAGCACAGCCGTGCGGTCACTCGACTGTAAATTTTGAGCTCTCAGGCCATGGAACACAGTCGTGCGGTCTTATAGCACAGCCGTGCGGTCCTATAGCACAGCCGTGCGGTTACAGAAGTCTGAAATTCGAGCTCTCAAGCGAAGGAAAACGGCCGTATTCCTTAATCGCACGGCCATGCGCGGCCAAATTTTCAAGATTTCAGTATTTTGACTGTAACTTGAGCTACAGACGTCCAAATGAGGTGTGGTTTGAAGTTATGGAAACTTGGAAGAGTAATTTACAACTTTTATGTTTTACAAATTCCGAAAATCCACATCTAAAATAGTCAAAAATGGCCAAACATTTTATTAGTCACTTTGATTTGCAATCTGCCATGCATGACCTTTAGGTCTTCAAAACCTCATAACTATTTTTGTACATTTCCAAATTATGTGATTAAAATTGCATATAAATTTAGACTCATAAATAAATATTTTTAATGGCTTAGAAGTGAATATTTCAACTTTAATTTTATATATTTGTTCATGAGGTGTATACTATATTAGTTTTAAGCTATAGTCGTATAAGTATGTATTTTATGGTTGAGTTTGATGTTATTATGCATTGTATACTTATGTGACATATGTGATGAATATGAAGGTGCATGGCATATAGATGTGTTCTATAAAGAATTTTATTTTCTTTCTTATTAGAACACGTGTCGGACGGGTTGGAGGCCACGTGTTGCGGGTCTCACATAATCAATTGTTCAAACAATGCATTATATGTTTATTGTTCTTAATGTTTGTTTATTTCTGGCCAACGTAAATATGTTATTAATTAGTTTTATACATTGAAAGATGGTAATCCTAGTGGAAAATATAAACATATCATGGATAATTTAATGATTAGAAATAACTTAAATTATTCATGTCTTAAATTTGGAATAAATTTTACTATATAATATATGTGATTTAATTAAATAATCATGAGTGAGGATGAAAGTTAAGCCATGATATTTAAATTAATGAACATATGTTTAAACAATTTATATTCGAAAGAGGAAATTGATATATTTTTAACTCAAAGAATTGCATTGCTTTATTGAATAAATTAATTACATGGAACATGATTTGAAAGATAATTCCTAACAGTTGTTAAACAGGTTTTATGTGTGTTTGCATTTAGAATTTAGTATGAACATTTTTATAGTTTAGTTAAATTAGTAGCCTACGGTTATAGATTTTATTTTATTAAGTAGAAATTATTTGTAATAAAATTGAGTCTTAAACAAGTTTAAATAAATTTAATTTGTGGCTAATTCATTTATTCTCTGTGGGAACGACACTTGTACGTAACATATACTATTAATTCGATCTCGTATACTTGCGGGTATTGCATTTCTAATTTTGCGTGAATAAGTTTTTGGCACCGTTGCCGGGGAATAAATTGGACTAACACAAATATTAATTTTATTTGGCTTGATTTAAGGCACCATATGTGTTAATTATATTAGATAATTTGTTTGTTTATTTATTGAATTATATTATTAAGTGTGTAATTTTGTTTCTTGCAGATTTCTTTAAAAGTGAATGCACAATACTCGTAATAAATGAACAGAGTTTCTTGTCTATATTTTAGAGATTTCAAGATTAGAAAGAGAGATTAGAAAGAAAAGCAGAGACGAATGAGAAGCAATGGAGAATCCGCGAGATTGTATGTAGGAGTTGACAAAGGAAAGGAAAGCACTCAACATTAAAAGAAAGACTCTTTTTAGGATGGAAGCAATTGGAGGTATGTATTATGCTAAGCCATTATGTGTATATATATATATGGTATACTTCCTTAACTGAATTTGAATAAAAATGTGGATTGGTGAATGTGATGTGAAACTCATTCCACCTTTTGTGTATTAAAATATGATGAGGATGTGGTTGAATGATAATATATAAATGAATGGTTGTTATAATGGTTTATTGAGATGTAATGAATGGAATTGTATTGTGTTGTGTGGATTATGTGCTATTTCACTTAAAGGTGAAATATGTGAGGAAGTGAGGATTGTGTGATTGTGAGATGGGCAAGCTGAGCCGGGCGAATAGCTACCTAAGTGAGACTGAGTCGGGCAAATAGTCTCACTAATGGCCATTTGAGTGAGATAAAAATATTGTGTGTGATGGGCAAGCTGAGCCGGGTGAATAGCTACCCAAGTGAAACTGAGCCGGGCGGATAGTTTCACTAATGGCCATTTAAATGAAAATAAATTATGAGAAAAATAGCTATGAAGCTAAGTGTGAGGTTATGTGTGAGGAAAGGTTATCTGGATACTAACTCATGCATTGAACATTCATTCCTTTAACTTTGTGCTTATGAATGAGATTAAGTATGTAATGGAATGTTTGGATATAAATGATGGATGTGGATGCTCTTTAATTGTAAATGATTGGTATTATATGTGGATGAATGGTTTGGTGTGCTTTAATGTATGTGAGGCACCAACAAATTAGTTTTGATGTTTGGATATCTTATTGTGATGTTTTGAATGTTATTCAGGTTATTAGATGTCCATGTGGTGTTGAATTATGGTCGTGCATGTGTATGATTTGAATTCAGGGTTCAGACATGGCCATGTTCCTTTTTGGCATGCCCATGCACATCCAGAGACCAAAATCACCCAATCAGGCACGCCCATATGCCTTTTTGGCATGCCCATGCATGCCAAAGGTGAAAAATCAAGCCTCAGGCACGACCATGCACATTTCTCACATGGCCATGCGCAGCCTAACTGAAGAGTTACAGTATTTTGACCATCACTTGAGCTACAGAGCTTCAAATGAAGCATGGTTTAATGCTAGAGAAACTTTAAAGAGTCCTCTACAACTTTCATATTTGGAGTTTGAGTTGAATCTATCTTTAAAATTCTCTAATTGAGCTTGACATTTTAGTACTCACTTACTCTCTTTTCATTTAGATTCCCGTGCGCACTCGATGTAGTGCCAACGGTATTGTACCTTCATGATCATTGTTATATTTCTTTATATGAGTGATAATGTGCTTCTTTAAGGCTATTTTCTTATGTGTTTGGTGTATGTGTGCAACTGTATTTGTAGTTACTTATTGAGTTGCAAGCTTACCCCTTTATTGTTGAATATTTTCAGGACTTGAATAGACACAAGGCTTGAGGCTTATGTTTGAGTCTTTAGGTGGGCCGAAGCGAGTAGTGTACCCGACCTTCCTCCTGTATATTATTTTTGGAATCTTGTGTACATTGTAGTTTGATGTTAAGTACTCTTGTGTAATGCTAGACAAACATATGTGTAATGCTGAATATGTATGTACACAATGAGTTTGGTATATATAAAAGTACTTCGCTTCTTAATAGTATTCTTATGCCATTTGTATGGTTATTTTTATGCTTTATGTTATGTTTGATAATGCCACGTATGCATGTTGTATATGGCTACGTGTTTGGTTATGTTTTTGGGTGTCACATTTAGTGGTATCAAAGCAGGAATTAGATTCCTTTGGGACAGGATTACTTGATGCATTTATGGCATAACATTTCATGCATAAGTCTTAGGTAACCAATAGTGATAGTGTGTTGCATATGTCAGGATGGAAGGACACCTAGCTCCACATATCAGCCCAGAAGAGTCATCAGAGTCTATACATGGTCAGTCACCAAGGCATTTGGTGCACCTGAACAAGTACAACCTCAACCCCCTCCTACACAAGCTACATATCCCCCATTTATACAGGAATTTGTTCAGATTATGAAGGATGCGACCCAAAAACCAGTAGATAGTGCGCTAGATGATCATTATAAAAAGATTAGAAAGTAAGACGCTAAGGTTTTTATGGGAACCACTGATCCAATAGTGGCAGAATAGTGGTTAAGAAACACAGAGAGGGTGTTGAACCTAATTGAGTGTACAACGGAGAAGAAAGTGAGCTACGCGGGATCATTGTTTGAGTTGGATGCATTTGATTAGTGGGAAACCATTCTGGGGCATGGTGATGTACCGACAACCTTAACTTGGGCAGATTTCTTAAAGGAATTCATGGATAAATACATGTCCCCCATATACAATGCCAGAAAGAAGCTTGAATTTAAAGTAAGATGAATTATCAGTTGCGGACTATGAGGTCCAGTTTATGAGATTATCAAAATATGCATCGAAGGAAGTGGCAATTGACGAATTGAAAAGAGACAAGTTTGAAAGAGGCTTAACTCTTGAGATCTGGGAAAGGATTGCGATCAAACCTCTGACTTATAAGGATTTACTTAAGACAGAAATTTGAGCGGAGGAAACCATATTGGAGAGGAATGCATTAGAGGCTAAAAGGAGGAGAGTTACTGGTGCACTTACCACTTCAGTAAGAACCAACAGTGGATTATCTTTTCAGGGTGCTAGGTTTTAAAGGGGAAGCTTTAGAGGATGTGGGTCAAGTCGACCTAGCCAATCATCAGGGAGCACATTTTCAAGAGGAAGTGGAAGAGTGGATACTCGAAGAAATGTTGCTAGAGGGAGATCTACAAGCAACATGTCAACTCCAATGTGCAACAAATATGGTAGATTTCACTCCGGGGAATTTTGGGGTTCAAGACCTAGTGTATATTATCATTGCAATCAATTAGGTCATTTTATAAGGGAATGCCTGATGAGGATGGGTATTGGAGGATCACCAATGTCAATGCAAAGTAGTGCTGGAGTAAATTTTTCACAAGCAAGTAGAGGCAGAGGTCGTGGAAGAGGAAGTGGAGCAAGCACTTCAATATCGATCGAATCTATTAGTTAGAACCCGAGTCAAGCCAGAGTTTTTGCCATCACCCTATAAGAGGCTCATAATGCACCGGATATAGTGACGGGAACTTATACTATCTTTGGATTTGATGCCTTTGTATTAATATATCCGGGTTCTACATGCTCATTCATATCGTATGAGTTTGCATTAAAAGTTCATGGTACTATTGAATCATTAGAGCATGATGTATGTGTGTCTATGCTGGCTGGGGGTTTTGAAATTGTGAATAGGGTGGTTAGAGCATGCCCTATAGTAGTCGATAATATGACTTTGCATGTGGATTTAGTAGTCATCAAGTTCGAAGAGTTTGATGTGATTTTGGGGATAGAATGGTTGTCTTACTACCATGCCATTGTTAATTGCCATACAAAAGAGGTAGTCATAGAGATTCCGGGACAAAGAAAAATGGTGTTAGTGGGAAAGAGAAAGACTATTCCTACTTATCTTATTTCAGCTACAGTAGCTTTCCAGTTGATTAGATATGGGTGTGAAGTATTTTTGGCTAGCATCATTAATACGGCAAAGGTTAGACCAGAAATATCGGATATACCAATTGTTAGAGATTTTTTGGATGTATTCCTGGATGAATTACCGGATTTTCCACCACATCGAGAAGTGGATTTCGAGATTAAGCCTATACCAGGAACTACACCAATATCAATTGCACCCTATCGGATGGCACCGCTAGAGTTGAAGGAATTGAATAAGTAATTAGAGGAACTACTTGAGAAGGGTTTGTGAAGCCAATCATTTCACCGTGGGGAGCACCAATGTTGTTTATAAGAAAGAAAGATGGAAGTATGAGATTATATATCGACTATAGGCAATTGAATAGAATCATAGTGAAGAACAAATATCCGTTGCCTAGAATTGATGACCTACTTAACCAGTTGAAGTATGCTTCGGTATTTGTAAAGATTGATTTTTGATCTGGTTATTGGCAACTTCGAGTAGCGGAAAGTTTCATACCAAAGACGGCATTTAGAACCCGATATGGGCACTTTGAGTTTTTAGTTATGCCATTCGGGTTGATAAATGCACCAGCAGCCTTTATATCCTTGATGAACAAGACTTTTCAGCGATATCTGGATCTGTTTGTTATTTGTTCATCGATGATATCCTTATTTATTCATCTAGATGGGAGGAACATGAGAAGCATCTCCAAATAGTTTTACAAATACTTCGGGAGAAGCAATTGTATACTAAATTTAGTAAGTGTGAGTTCTGGATGGAGGAGATTGCCTTCCTTGGCCATATTGTGTCTAAAGAAGGGATCTGTCCAAGATTAAAGCTTTCTTGGAGTGGCAAGCACCTAAAAGTGTAACTGAGATTTGAAGTTTCTTGGGTTTAGCCGGGTACTATAGAAGATTTGTGAAGGATTTTTTGGTTATTGCTAAACCATTGACGACGTTATTGAAGAAAAACACTTCTTATTAATGGAATCAAGCATGTCAATGGAGCTTTGAAAAGTTGAAAGAAACCCTCACTACGACTCCTATTTTAGCATTACCAACTAGTAATGGAGGCTTTGTGGTATATACCGATGCTTCAGGACAAGGATTGGGTTGTGTGCTTATGCAAAATGGAAGGGTGATAGCCCATGCGTCTCGATAATTACGGCCTCATAAAATAAACTACCCGACGCATGATTTAGAATTGGCCTCCATTTTTCATGCCTTAAAGACTTGGAGGAATTATTTATATGGAGAGACTTTTTCTATCTTCACTGACCATAAAAGCTTGAAATATATTCCTACTCCGAAGAAATTAAACTTGACACAACAAAGATGGATGGAATTATTGAAGGATTATGATTGAACCATCGAATATCATCTGGGAAAGGCAAATGTAGTGGCAAGTGCTTTAAGCTGAAAGACTAGAGAGTACACTACCGGATTGGTTTGTCATGATATGGGTAATTTAGTGGCTCTACGGGCAATGAATGTTTCAATTAATGTTGAGGTAGACCACTTATTGGCGGCATTAGAAATTAAACCATCATTGGAGGATCAAACACGGGGTGTTCAAATGGAAGATGCCTACTTGAAGAATATGAAGGATAAGGTAAAAGCGAGACTCAATACACAATTTACCTTGAGGGAGGATGGTGTGTTGATGATTGAAAAGTGTATGTGTGTTTCAGATATCGACGAATTAAGGAAGCAAATAATGAATGAAGCGCATACCGCTCCATATGCGATGCATCCCAGTAGTACAAAATTATATCAGGATTTGAAGTTATTTTATTAGTGGCCAGCGATGAAAAGAGATATAGCCAAGTATGTTGCAAGATGTTTGACTTGTTAACAAGTAAAGGTCGAACATCAAGCTCCTGTAGGAAAGCTACGTCCTTTGGCAATACCGGAATGGAAACGGGAAAAGATTACTATAGATTTAGTGATTAAACTGCCTCGTACCTTTCAAAAGCATGATACGGTATGGGTGATAGTTGATCAATTGACTAAGTCGGCTCATTTTTTACCGATACAAACAAGCAATTCCTTAGACAAGTTAGCTTCTTTGTACATTGTAGAGATTGTGAGGCTACATAGAGTTCCTTTATCCATTGTGTCCGATAGGGACCCGAGATTCACTTTCCATTTTTGGGAGAGTTTACAAAAAGCTTTGGGGACAAAGTTACATTTCTCTACTGCTTTTCATCTACAAATAGATGGTCAGTCAGAAAGAACTATCCAAACACTTGAAGATATAATGAGAGCTTGTACCTTAGAGTTTAAAGGCAATTGGGACAAGCACTTACCATTGTTAGAATTTGCCTACAACAACGGATACCATTCTAGCATTGGGATGGCACCTTATGAAGCCTTGTACGGAAGAAAGTGTAGAAGCCCAATATGTTGGGATGTTGAAGGCTTAAAGTAACTTGAAGGTCCGAATTTGGTACAAAAAATGGTAGATAAAATTTAAGTGGTTAAGAAATGTTTAAAGGCAGCACAAGATCATCAGAAAAGCTATACAGATCGACACCACCGGGAGATGGATTATAAAGTTGGTAAGAAAGTCTTTTTGAAAGTATCACCATGGAGAGTCATTCTAAGATTTGGGAAGAAACAAAAATTGAGTCCAAGATACGTAAGACCGTATGAAATTTTGGAGAAAGTAGGACCATTGGCGTATAAATTGGCTTTGCCAAGAGAATTATCTTCAATACATGATGTATTCCATGTATCTATATTGAAGCGGTATAGATCGGATCCAAGTCATGTGATACAAGAGCTCGAGATAGAGATATCCAAGGGGTTGACATATATAGAAGAACCGGTGGAGATTCTAGATAAAAAGGTGAAAAAGTTGAGGAATAAGGAGATTCCAATTGTGAAGGTAAAATGGATTTATCACTCACCTAGAGAAGCAACTTGGGAGGTAGAGGAGCAAATGAGACATAAATACCCATATCTTTTTTTGGAAAATGGTAAGTTGATAAATTTCGGGGATAAAATTTTTATAAGGAGGGGAGAATTATAACACCCGTATTTTTGAATGCACTATTCATGCATGAGGTATATATGCCATATAGAGTTCTAGTATGGTATATGTCTAGGTGTGGGAATGTATTGTTGGTAGAGCGGGACTTAATTACAAGGATAATTAGGAGTTAATTGTCACAGTTGGGAAGTTATGGGGTATAGTGTAATATACCAATTTCATTAAGGGGCTTAGATGTAAATATGTGGATATTTGGTGTTTTTATTAGTATTATTATATTAATTATTGTTATGATAAATTAGCATTTATTATTGTTAGTGTGGTAATTATTTAAGAAGACTTTTGAAGGCTATTTATTGGTTTTAAATTGGTTGATGTAATTAAGAGTATATTAAATATTAAATGTGTATATTGTGTGGGTGTATTGTTGAGTGGAGAGTGTAGAGATTGTAACGAATAAGAGATGAGAATTCTTGAGTTTTTGTAGAGTTATGATCTTGTTGGAATTAGGATTTGGGAGGGCTTTAGAAGGTTTATATCCATTGAAGCATCAATTTGGTAAGTTTCCATTGTGTTTTGATTGAATTGGTTGAGTTGTGTTGGTTGTCATTTTTGTGTTCTGCCTCTCTGTTTTTCAGTCACTGTGTTTATGCCATATCTTGAGCTTCACAACTCTGATTTGTGCAAAGTTAGATTCCCTGGAAACTTCAAAGAGTCCTTTACATTTTCTATGTTTTAGGTTTGATCTAGTTTTGTCGTTTTAAGGGGTCAATAGGGCCGGACATTTTCTTACTCCTATGAGTGCCCTGTTTTGGCCGTGTGGATTATAAAAGCCATAATTAATTCTACACATGTCCAAATTGAATGATTCTAATTAGAATTTGTTACAGACACATAACCCTAGCTGTGGTAGCAATTTAGGGGTTATTGGACTTATGTGTGTATGTCTAGGCCTTGTTGATTTTGAGTAATTTGTGCACTTTGTGAGCTTAAGGAAAATTACTATACTTGTTTATGAATTTGATGGATGATTGTATGTAGGAGTTGACAAAGGAAAGGAAAGCATTCAACATTGAAGGAAAGACTCTTTTTAGGGTGGAAGCAATTAGAAGTAAGTACTATGAATACATATTGTATCCATATGCTAAACCATTATGTATATATATATATATATATATGGTATACTTCCTTAAATGAATTTGAATAAAAGTGTGGATTGGTGAATGTGATGTGGAACTCATTCCACCTTTTGTGTATTGAAATATGATGAGGATGTGGTTGAATGATGATATATAAATGAATGGTAGTTATAATGGCTTATTGAGATGTAATGAATGGAATTGTATTGTGTTGTGTGGATTATGTGCTATTTCACTTGAAGGTGAAATATGTGCGGAAGTGAGAATTGTGTGATTGTAAGATGGGTAAGCTGAGCTGGACGAATAGCTACCCAAGTGAGACTGAGCTGGCCAGATAGTCTCACTAATGGCCATTTGAGTGAGATAAAAATATTATGTGTGATGGGCAAGCTGAGCCAGGCGAATAGCTACCCAAGTAAAACTGAGTCGGGCGGATAGTTTCACTGATGGCCATTTAAGTGAAAATGAATTATGAGAAAAATAGCTATGAAGCTAAGTGTGAGGTTATGTGTGAGGAAAGGTTATCCGGATACTAACTCATGCATTGCACATTCATTCCTTTAACTTTGTACTTATGAATGAGATTAACTATATAATGGAATGTTAGTATATAAATAATGGATGTGGATGGTCTTTAATTGTGGATGATTGGTATTATATATGGATGAATGGTTTGGTGTGCTTTGATGTATGTGAGGCACCAACAAGTTAGTTTTGATGCTTGGATATCTTGTTGTGATGTTTTGATTGTTATTCAGGTTGTTAGACGGCCCTGTGGTGTTGAATTATGGCTGTGCATATGTATGATTTGAATTCAGGGTTCAGACATTTCCATGTGCCTTTTTGGCATTCCCATACACATCCAGAGACCAAAATCCCCAATCATGTATGCCCATATACCTTTTTTGCACGCCCATACATGCCAGAGGTGAAAAATCAAGCCTCAGGCACGGCCATATGCATTTCTCGCACGGCCATACGCAGCCTAACTAAAGAGTTACAATATTTTAAACATCACTTGAGCTACAGAGCTCCAAATGAAGCGTAGTTTGATGATAGAGAAACTTTAATGAGTCTTCTACAACTTCCATGTTTGGAGTTTGAGTTGAATCTATCTTTAAGATTCTCTAATTGAGCTTGACATTTTAGTGCTCACTTACTCTCTTTTCATTTGGATTCCTGTGCGCACTTGATGTAGTGCCAATGGTATTGTACCTTCATGATCATTGTTATATTGCTTTATATAAGTGATAATGTGCTTTTTTAAGGCTATTTTCTTGTGTGTTTAGTGTATGTGTGCAATTGTATTTGTAGTTGCTTATAGAGTTGCAAGCTCACCCCTTTGTTGTTGAATATTTTTAGGACTTGAATAGACATAAGGCTTGAGACTTGCGTTTGAGTCTTTAGATGGGCCGAAGCGAGTGGTGTACCCGACCTTCCTCCTGCATATCATTTTTGGCATCTTATGTACATTATAGATTGATGTTAAGTACTCTTGTGTAATGCTAGACAACCATATGTGTAATGTTGAACATGTATATACACAATGAGTTTGGTATACATAAAAGTACTTCACTTCTTAATAGTATTCTTATGCCATTTGTATGGTTATTTTTATGCTTTATGTGATATGTTTGATAATGCCACGTGTGCGTGTTGTATATGGCTACGTGTTTGGTTATGTTTTTAGGTGTCACAGTGCATATGAGTTTTGGATTGTGAGGTTCATGTGTATGGTGGTGTATATGCCAAACCTATGTATGTTATTTGGTTAAGTATTTATGAAATATATGTTGTAGTGTATGGTTCAAGAAGCATGTTGTGTGTGTGGTATGTTTGTAGGGTGAAATTTGGTAAATGCATGATTGAAGCGGAAGTGTGGCTCCAGTCACTAGCGAGCGCCAGTGAACTGGAGATCGCCAATTACTAGAGAGCGCCAGTCCCCTGCTACATGTTGTTTTAAAAAAAAATTTACTATACATCTATCTAATTATTTCATTCACTAGTATGTATATGTGTAGTGTATGATGAATACATGGATGTGCACGATATGTATTTATACTCATATTATAATTGGGTATATTCTTTAGAGCACGTGTATGGTTTAGTTTGAGGCCACGTGTTGCTGGTTTCACATTTAGGCTACGCTGGGCTCAGTTGTGCAATAGAAGGCAGCAGTTCCGACGTGACCAGCAGTGGTGGCGTGATGAACAGTGGGCTGGTGGTCTCGACGCCGGCGATGATGGTGGTGAGTTCGGGTGTGATGGAGGTTTCAGTAGAAGGAGAAAAAAAAAAGGAAAGAAAATGAAACCGGGAAGAAGAAGGAGAAAAAGAAAGTGAAGGAAAAAATAATAATAATAATTGTAGCACCCTCCAGGTACCACATACACGTGTCCAGATTAATGAAATAAAACATGAATAATAAAATTTTTCATAAATGAGAAGATACTTTATATATATATATTAAAGTATTAGTTATACAATGTACATATAATTTACATATGTATACAAATACAACATAATTCTATTACAAAATTTCTTGATGCCAAAAAGGATGAAATACACATGAGGATGGAGATGTAGTCATCAAGCACGTTGTTGTCCCACCTGGGTTCTCGACAAGCCAAGCTTTAAGTTTTCTAATCCAAGCAACAGCTTAAGTGGCTAACTATCCTGAAAACCACAATTGCAAAGGAATGAGCTTGCGACTCAATAAGCAATTGATAATACAACCATACATATAGTTCTTCTCAAGAACTAATTAGTAAAAACACATAGAATACATTGTAACACATCGAAATACAAGAATTTAACATTTAGACTACTCACGGGAGTCCAAATGACCATGGTGTACATGAGTACTAAAATGTCACGCTAAATTTGAAAATCTTAGAAATTTATTCTGGAAATTCCAAAACTTAGAACTTGTAGAGGACTCTTTAAGATTTCCATAGCTTCAAACCACACCTCATTTGGAGTTCTATAACTCAAGTTATGGTCAAAATACTATAGTGCGGTAAGCAGGTGTTCACTAGTGGTGCACGGCCGTGCAAGAATGTGGCACGGCCGAGCCTGAGACTTGATTTCTCGCCTCTGGGTCCGCACGGCCGTGCCAAAAAGTGGCATGGCCGTGCCTGAGTTGACACACTTAGCACGAAGGGACTCGACCCTTCAGACCATGTCATACTCTTTCGGCCATAACTTCCTCTACCGAACTCGGATTCGAGTGATTCAAAATGGTACGGAAAGCTAACTCAGAGGGATACAACTTTTATGAAGACACCTAAATGAAATTCATTTATAGGAATTGACTAAAATACCCTTGAAGTGGGTTGTGATGTCAAGCACACTCAAATTAAGCTATAACAACCCATGCTAAGCATACTAAATCACACCAAACATCCAAAACACATTTAAACTCAATCATACAACATTTTTGGTGCCTCATAGCTA
>CATIWO010531802.1:0-16952 GCA_949673435.1 Macaranga tanarius | reverse complement strand
ATGTATATATATATATATATATATATATATATATATATATATATATATATATATATATATATATATATATATATATATATAGGCGGTGGGGTTCATTGTGCGCCCAAGTGTTTGGTAACCACGGCACTGTGCGGGCTCAGGGCCCACTAGAAATACAACCACAATCCTTTTGGACCTAGATCGGAGAAGGAAGTCACCATTCGGATGAGATCCGAGACACACTTTTACAGTAACTGGATCCCACGGAGGGAGCCCAGCAGCCGTCCTCAGAGATTGGGTCCAGAAACTAGGTATTGGCTTTCGAATATGCAAATAGTTATTTCATCCAAATAATTTTTAAATTTTATAATTTAGTCCAAGCTTTTTAAATTAGTCTATTTTCTTACAATTTAGTCCTAATTTATCACATTCACAATTCATACACATCATCCATATAGAGCACAACTGTAACACCCGCCCTCTAGTATACGTATTTCTGACGTATACATTGCGTTTTATACATGAGAGAGTAATTGACTTAATTTAAGTTTGGAAGTGTCTATGATTGTAAAGAGGGACCTAATTGTATGGAAAGTTGGGATTAGATTATCACAATATAAAGTTAGGGGTTATTAGGTAATAGTTCCATTCATTTAAGGGGTGGAATGGCTATTGTGGAGCTAATCTCTACATATATCAATAGTTTTTATTTATTTTAATCATGAGTAATTAATTGGCTAAAATGTGCACATATGGGAGTTTTTGATTGGTGTATATTTATATGTGTATATGTGTGTGTGTGTGTGTGTGTGTGTGTGTGTGTGTGTGTATGTGTTGATAGTGTGTAGAGATTTTTATTGTAAGAAAGAAGAGTGTTCTTAATGAAGTTTTGGGAGATTTTGATATTCTCTACTCATCTATCAATAATATTTGGGAAGCTTGAGGGGATCTATTAGTCATTAGAGCATCAATTTGGTAAGCTAAACATGTGTTTTTGTTAATTGAAGTTAGGTTTTGTTATTTTAATTTCGGGTTCTGTTTTCATGTTGCATCAGTCCTAGTATTTTTGTTATGTCTTAAGTTGTAGAGCTCTGATTTAATCTAGATTAGATGCCCTGGAAACTTCAGAGAGTCTATTACAACTTTAGTTTTTTAACCTTGAGCTGAAATTACTGTTAAGATGGTTTGGTAGGGCTTAACATTTTCTTTCTCATGCTATTAGCCCTGTTGCATCTAAATTATTTCAAAAATCCATAATTTATTCTATACATATCTTATTTGAGTAATTCTAATTGGAATTATTAGTAGACTCACATAACTAGATTTAGAATTATTTTCATGGTCATTAGACTTATTTATGCATCATATGGCTCTATTGAACTTGTAGTATTTAATTGAATATAGTTGAATTTGGTGCAAGTGTAATGGTTGTTCTAGGAGATTGATGAATGACTATATGTAAGAGTTGATAAAGGAAAAGAAGGCACTCCTAGTTAGAAGAAAGACCATTTTTGAAGTAGGGAGCACTTAGAGGTAAGTAATTACTTACATATGTACATATATAGGCTAAACTCTATTGTGAATAATTGTGTTTTCACTTACTAAAGATAAATGAATTGTGAATTAGTGATTGAGGATGAAATGTTAAGATGATGATTTATTGTGATACAATTATTTTGACTATGATGTGGAAAGGAATTTCTACCTTGTCGTGTATTGATAATGTGAGGATTGGTTGCCAAATGATGATGTTGGCAAATAATGATATGTGTGTGTATTGTGGTATACTGTTGGTATATAGTTAGTTTACTTTTGGTATATTTTCAGTTTTTAATTTATAATTTTGGTATACTTTTGGTATATGAGCGGTATATTTTCTATTTATAATTGTGTATGTTGAATACTATGAATGTGAGCATGGATGAAATGTTGGTGAATTAATGATGATGACTTGTGAGATGAAATTGCATGGAAATATTACTGTGTTATGTTGGTTGTGTTATATTTTACTTGAAGGTGAAATATGTGAGGAATGTGAGGATGTATGATTATGAGATGGGCAAGCTGAGCCGGGTATATAGCTACCCATGTGATAAGTTAGACTGAGCTGGGCGGATAGTCTCACGAATGGCCATGTTATTAATATTGAAATATTGTGTGTGATAGGTAACCTGAGTCGGGTGTATAGCTATCCATAAATGTTATGTATGAAAGTGAGACTGAACCGGGTGGATAGTCTCACTACTGGCCATTTAATTGATATTAAAATTGTAAGAAATATAGCCAATGAGGCTAAGTGGAAAGTGATTATGTGAGGATGAATCCGGCCTGATATCGAACACTAAGAGTGCTATATAAATATATGAATTCTTAAATTATATGAATTGGGCTGTGAATATCAAATATATTATTAAATGTAAGTATGTGGACATTAATAGATGTGGTGATACATACATACTTTAAATGTATGCTTTTGAATGAGATGCAATGTGTGAATGGGTTGTTTCTAGTTGAAATGATAAATGTTGATGCTATAAACTTGTGAATGATTGAGAATTATGTGTTGGTGAATGAGTTGGTGTTGTTTAGTATGTGTTTGAGGTGTTTTTGAGTTGTTTTTTAGCTATATTCAAGTATGGAAAGGTTTGGTAAGCCTTAGAATGGCTAAAGTGAAGTTTTGGCCATGCTCAGATTGCTCACGGTCTGCTCCCAACCGTAAGGAAGCAACCGTGAGCACCCTAAGACATTATGAATAGTAAATGGCTTCCTTATTGACTGCTCATGGTTTGAGATGTCTGCTCACTATCGTGAGCAGGCTCTTTACAGCCGTGAGGAGGCAACTATGAGGAGCCCAGCCTCCTCATTCTGCATACTTTTGTCTCTATATTTTTACTATAACTTACGCTATAGAGCTCCAAATGGAGCATGGTTTGATGCTAGAAAAACTTTAAAGCGTCTTCTACAACTATCATGTTTTGAGTTTAAGTTGAATCTATCATTAAGATTCTCTAATAGAGCTTGACATTTTATTGCTCACTTGCTCCTTCTTCATTTGGACTCCTTATGCACTCGATGTAGTGCCAATGGTAATGGAACTTTATGGTGATTGTATGTAGAGGTAGCAAAGGTTTAGAAAAGTATCTTATTACCTCTATAGATTTATTTTATGGATTGGATATGATCCTAAATTAATTCATTACTTATGAGTTTGTTATATGTGTCTAAATATTTTAGTAGTTGCTTATTGAGTTACAAGCTCACCCCTTTTGCGTTGAAATTTTTAGGACTCAATTAGACTTAGCTTGAAGCTTACATTGAAGTCTTAGGTGGGAAGAAATGAGTTTGGTGCATCCGACCTTCATCCTGCATATCATGTCGGCATATTTGTATGATGTTGTGTAGATGTTGTCATTTTTGTTGATATATGTAAAATGTTTAAACAATGTATACTCATATGAGTATTTGTATTTTAAAATGAGTAAATTTGAGAAAATATTTTCTTATTCCATATGACTTGGTGGATTGTTGCCACATGTATAATGGTGATTGTGGGCATTACATTTATTGGTATCAGAGTGGGGATTAGATTCCCTCGGGACATGAAACATGTGCATCCATGGCATATTATACATAAATCATGAGTTGCATATGGTGATGTACGTTGCATATGTCAGGATAGAAGGACACCAAACTCAAACCATCGGCCCAAATGAGTCATTAGAATTAATTTATAGACAAAGACATATGTATGCTTTATATAAGCTTGAATAAAGTTCTATTTATAACCCCTCTATAGATGCATATTTTTGTATAATAGAGTATTGATTAAAGGGTTGAAAGCTATGAATCAAAGGTAAGTGGATGGCACAGTTGATAAAAATTATGAGAAGATAAAAGATCAAGGTGCAAAGGTATTCACAGGTATAGGTGATTCCATCATAGCAGGGGAATGGCTATAAAATGCGGAAGAAATTCTTGAATGAATTGATTGTATTGATGAGAAGAGAATCAGTTATGATATCTCATTATACGAGTAAGACACTCTGAACTAGTAAAAAAATAATATCAGAGGTGACATTAATATGGATAGATTTTCTGAGGGCATTTACAGAGAAATACAGTTCAGATAAATATATGAACAGAAAGAAGATTAAATTTCTACAGCTGAAATAAAGTGCATTATCTGTGGTCGAATATGAGAAATAGATTGTGAAATTATCAAATTATGCTTTTTAAGGAGATAACCACTGATGAGTTGAAACGGAAAAGATTTGAGAAAGACTTAAATCCAAAAATTAAAGAAGAATGAGACTTAAAACATATAGGAATTCTGTGGAGATTGTGCTAGGTGCTGCAAAAGTCATAAAGGGAGAGAAAACTACAGGTGCATTTATTGATTTAATTTCAACTAGTGGAGAATTATTTTCTAAAAACTCTAGTTATCAGCAAAGTGATTATAAAGAGTGTGATGAGTCACAGTTAAACAAGCAATGATGGAAATGAATAGCAAAAGATTTGGAAAAATTTGACAAACAAAAAGGCATTGGTGAATCTATACGTGATACATTTATTCTAAATACAACAATTGTGGCAAAAGACATTTAGATGAATGTTGGGGTCTTGAACCAAGGGAATATTATTACTATAGGGAAATGGGTTACTTCATCAAAGAATGACCAATAAAAAGGGACTATTGGAAGATCTAAATTAATTGAACAATGTGATATAAGAAAGGAAATGTTTTGAATCAGTAATAGACTTAGTGGAAGCAAAGAGAGTAAGAAAAGAGAAGTTAACACTTTACCAAATTAAACCTATTCGCCAACTTCAAAGGCAAGCTAGAGGATATGTCATTTCACAGTAAGAAGATCCTACTAAATCAAACAAAGATACAGATACCTTTATTTTAATTACTTATGATGCATTTATGATGATAGATTTTAATTTTAATTCGTGTGGATATTTACGTGAGTTAGTACTATTTATACATGGTACAAATGGATTGACTAGACATATATGTGTTCCTATGCTTGCTGGGATGCTATAATATGACGAGAGAATTTTACTTAAGACTAATAATTGATATAAATAATTTGTGAATTTAATAGTTATGGAGTTGAAAGAGGGATTAGTATTATTTTTGAGAATGAATTAGGTATGGAACTATCACGATATCATAACTTATTATATGAAAAGATAGTGATACATATTCGAGAGCAGAGAAAAATAGAAATAGTAGGTGAATAAGAAACTGTACATTTTTGTTAATTCCAGTTATGATTACATTATATATGATTGAAAATGAGCAAAAAGCCTATTTAATAGGTGTTGAAGATTTAATGAAGAATAATTTGAGAAGAATGGGTGAATTTATAGTTATAGAATTTCTAATGTGTTCCAGATAAACAATTGAAATGATTTCAATATTGGAAGAAAGATTTGGAATTTAATTATACTCAGGATCACATAAATATTGATTACTTAATATATAGAATTATGGAATCTGAAAGAAGTAAAAGAGGATAAATTGACGAATTGAGTATTATACTACGGGGGAATTAATTCCATTTATACAGAACAAAGATGATAATGAAGACTAATTATTCATTATTATAAAGTGAAGACTTGTCTAATTAATGTAAAGATTTTACAGTGTTTTGGGGAAGAATAAATTTGAAAATTTAGATATTGGTAACTTCGGATAGCAGAATGTTCTATTGCCGATACGACATTCAGAATTTTGTATAGAAATTATAAATTTCTAATTATGTTATTGGTATTGGTGGATATATTAATTATGATTATGATATTAATAAACAAGATTTTTCAACAGTATTTAAATTAGTTGTGATTGTTTTATTTGATAATGCTTTTATTTATCAAATAAAGAGGAATATGAAAAGTATTTCTGAATAGTTTTGCAATGGAATGGATTGAAGTTTGATAACGAAGCTATTGAGAGAATTCTTCGATTTATGATCTAGTACTCTTTGTTATTAACTATAACTGAGAGTTGGAAGATATTAATTATAGGAAATGATAGAAGTTTGAATGTGTTTTCACTCAGAAAGAATTGAGCCAAGGTAACAAAGATGTCATGAATTTTAAATTCTTGCTGTGGATGGTCAATAATGAAAGCAACATGGAAAAATTGATGTATGAAAATGGAATATCAGTCTTTGCAAAAAGTTGTAACCGTAACGGTATTATAATAGACTCCTAGTGCCAGCTCCTATAGGAAATCAGAGTTATAGGATTTGTGTACTTGATTTTATGATAAACCAATTTGTAGATAAAGAATTGTATGTGATTAATAATGTTTGTGTGATATACCAAATGAGTATATTGTGGACTTAGTATTACATATGTGTTATCATAATAAGAATGGATATGAATGTTATAGACTCATATAATAACGATGAAAATGTGTGAATTCTATTTGTTCATTATTTTTGTGTGATTGTGATGGAGTAGATGAGTTTTGGATGGAATGTGATGATATTGGATAAATGATGTTGATGTATTTGTGTGAAGTATATAATTGAACGTGGTAACATGAAATGTTGATAAGTCGATTGGCTAAGTGTCCATCGGTAAGGCAAATGATACCAAACAATGAGATTGAGAGGTGAAAGTGTGAATTAATACGAGATGTTATCCCTATTGTTGAGATGAATGAGAACATTAAATGAAATATTGAGATTTGAGATTCATGTGATACGTACTCAATTGCTTATTGATTATATTTATATTTTTCTATTATAGAATTGAGGATTGTGGGAGTTGGTGTCGATGAAATGCAAATGCACATTATTGGATATATATATATATAATATTCTTTATATATGAGTTAATTGTGAATACTAAATGTATCACAAAATATGACTATATGAATACTAAATGATGTGTTGATATAGATATACTTTGAGCTTGTATTTGTGAATAAATTGATAATGTTAAGTATGTCTTTGAAGTGTCTCTGAGTTGCTTTGAGCCTCATTTGAGTGTCGGAAGTTGAATAGCTTTGAAAAGGTTAAATAAAGAATTTTAAGATTTTGAAGGAAAGGAAAATTTAGTCTGACATATGTGGGATAGTATATAATTATAGTGTGGTGGATAACTGAGCTCAATTGAGATTGTTTGTAGAAGTGTAGTTATTTTTATTGCAGGATTAGCCCTACTATAGTAGGGAGATGTCTACATTTTAAGGGAGGTTCTGCCGAATTTTTGGTAGATTCATCATAAATTGTACTTTTGTCGTTAGGTTCTTATGATAAAGCCTAGTGTGCAATGGATGAGTTATGATCTATAGGTTGTGTTATGAAATGTTAATGATGGTATGGGTATACTACAAGTGGATTACTAATTAGGTACCATGTGAGATTAATTTATGTATTATGAATGTGAATGTCTCTGATAAGTAGATGAGGAATAGAGAGATTCCAATAGTACATGTGAAGTGGAGTCACCATTCACCTAAAGAAGCAACATGGTGGGTAAAAGAGCTAATTAAGCAGAAATATCCCTACTTGTTTCCTGAAAGTAGTGAGTAGTAAATTTCGGGGATGAAATTTTCTTTAAAGAGGGAAGAATTGTAACACCCACCCTCTAGTATATGTATTTCTGACGTATACATTGCCTTTTATACATGGGAGAGTAATGGACTTAATTTAAATTTGGGAGTGTGCGTGATTGTGGAGAGGGACCTAATTGTATGGAAAGTTAGGATTAGATTGTCACAATATAAAGTTAGGGGTTATTAGGTAATAGTTCCATTCATTTAAGGGGTGGAATGGCTATTATGGTGATAATCTCTACATATATCAATAGTTTTTCTTTATTTTAATCATGAGTAATTACTTAGCTAAAATGTGCACATATGGGAGTTTTTGATTGGTGTATATTTATATATGTATATATGTGTGTGTATGTGTTGATCGTGTGTAAAGATTTTTATTGTAAGAAAGAAGAGTGTTCTTAATGAAGCTTTGGGAGATTTTGATATTCTTTACTCATCTATCAACAATATTTGGGAAGCTTGAGGGGATCTATTAGTCATTGGAGCATCAATTTGGTAAGTTAAGCATGTGTTTTTGTTAATTCAAGTTAGGTTTTGTTTTTTCAATTTCGGATTCTATTTTCATATTGCATCAGTCCTAATATTTTTATCATATCTTGAGTTGTAGAGCTCTGATTTGAGTAAGGTTAGATACTCTAGAAACTACAGAGAGTCTACTACAACTTTTGTGTTTTGCCCTTGAGCTTAAATTGTTGTTAAGATGGTTTAGCAGGGCTTAATATTTTCTTGCTCATGTTGTCAGCCCTGTTGCACCCGAATTATTTCAAAAATCTATAATTTATTTTATAAATATCTGATTTGAGTAATTCCAATTAAAATTGTTAGTAGACTCACATGACTAGCTTCAGTATTATTTTCATGGTCATTGGACTTGTGTATGCATCATATGGCTATATTGAACTTGTAGTATTTAATTGCATCTAGTTGAATTTGGTGCAAGTGTAATGGTTGTTTTGGGAGATAGATGAATGACTATATATAGGAGTTGATAAAGGGAAAGAAGGCACTCCTAATTAGAAGAAAGACCCTTTTTGAAGTAGAGAGAACTTGGAGATAAGTAATAACTTACATGTGCATATATATAGGCTAAACTCTATTGTGAATAATTGTGTTTTCACTTACTAAAGATAAATGAATTGTGAATTAGTGATTGAGGATGAAATGTTAAGATGATGATTTATTGTGATGCAATTGCATTGATTATAATGTGGAAAGGAATTTCTACCTTATCGTGTATTGATAATGTGAGGATTTGTTAGCAAATGATGATATGTGTGTGTATTGTGGTATACTATTGGTATATGGTTGGTTTACTTTTGGTATATTTTCAGTTTCTGATTCATAATTTTGGTATACTTTTGATATATGAGCGGTATATTTTCCATTTATAATTGTGTATGTTGAATGCTATGAATGTGAGCATGGATGAAATGTTGGTGAATTAATGATGATGACTTGTGAGATGCAATTGCATGGAAATATTACTGTGTTGTGTTTCACTTGAAGGTGAAATATGTGAGGAATGTGAGGATGTGTGATTGTGAGATGGGCAAGCTGAGCCGGGTATATAGTTACCCATGTGAGAAGTGAGACTGAGCCGGACGAATAGTCTCACTAATGGCAATGTGATTGATATTGAAATATTGTGTGTCATGGGCAAGCTGAGCCGGGCGTATAGCTACCCATAAATATTATGTGTGAAAGTAAAACTGAGCCGGGCGGATAGTCTCAATAATGGCTATTTAATTGATATTAAAATTATAAGGAATATAGCTAATAAAGGTAAGTGGAAAGTGATTATGTGAGGATGAATCCGGCCAGATATCGAACACTGAGAATGGTATATGAACATGTGAATTCTTGAATTATATGAATTGGGTTATGAATATCAAATATATTGTTAAATGTGAGTATGTGGACATTAATGGATGTAGTGATATATACATACTTTAAATTTATGCTTTTGAATGAGATGCAATGTGTGAATGGGTTGATTCTAGTGGAAATGATGAATGTTGATGCTTTAAACTTGTGAATGATTGAGAATTATGTGTTGCTGAACGAGTTGATGTTATTTAGTATGTGTTTAAGGTGTTTTTGAGTTATTTTTGAACTATATTCAAGTATGGAAAGGTTTAGTAAGCATTAGAATGGCTAAAGTGAAGTTTTGGCCATGCTCGGGTTACTCACGGTCTGCTCACGGCTGTGAGGAAGCAACCCTGAGCACCCCAGGCCATTATAAATAGTAAATGGCTTCCTTATTGGCTGCTCATGGTTTGAGATGTCTGCTCATAGCCGTGAGCAAGCTCCTCACGGTCGTGAGGAGCCCAGCCTCCTCCTTCTGCACACTTTTGTCTCTGTATTTTTACTATAAATCGAGCTATATAGCTCCAAATGGAGCATGGTTTGATGCTGAAAAAACTAAGAGTCTTCTACAACTTTTATGTTTTAAGTTTGAGTTGAATCTATTATTAAGATTCTCTAACAGAGCTTGATATTTTATTACTCACTTGCTCATTCTTCATTTGGACTCCCGTACGCACTCGATGTAGTGCCAATGGTAATGAAAATTTATGGTAATTGTACGTAGAGGTAGTAAAGGTTTAGAAAAGTATTTTATTACCTTTAGATATTTATTTTATGCATTAGATATGATCCTAAATTAATTCATTACTTACGATTTTGCTATATGTATACAAATATTTTAGTAGTTGCTTATTGAGTTGCAAGCTCACCCCCTTTGCGTTGAAATTTTTAGGACTCGATTAGACTTAGCTTGAAGCTTGCATTAGAGTCTTAGGTGGGCCGAAACGAGTTTGGTGTATCCGACCTTTATCCTGCATATCATGTCAGCATATTTATATGATGTTGTGTAGATGTTGTCATTTTTGTTGATATATGTAAAATGTTTAAACAATGTATACTCATATGAGTATTCGTATTTTAAAATGAGTAAATTTGAGAAAAGATTTTCTTATGCCACATGACTTGGTGGATTGTTGTCACATATATGGTGGTGATTGTGGGCGTTACAATAACAAAATAACAATATAAAATAAAAAGCACACACAAAGAAGTGGAGGTGGAGAAATGAATTATATCCCTTTTATCATACATAAAATAATGTAAAATAAAATAAAATCTAAGTTCAATTTTAGTAACCCTAAAGGTCACTAATAATTTTATTCTGTAAGAGAGAATTTTAATTAGTTGTTCCTAATAAAACCTACAAAAAATGGCAAGTTAGTATTAAGCATAAAAATAATCAAAATATAAGAATCATGCAAATAGGTCTTAAACTGGCGCCTGAAGTAATCCAGGAAGCACAGAGGTGGCACCTCTGGCCATAGAAGCAGCGCCTCTTTACTGTTTAACGGTCAAAAAATGAAATAAATAAAAAACTCACAGAGGCGACACCCCTATTAGTAGAGGCGGCCTCTCTATGAAAAGGCGTCGCCTCTACAACTTCTGGTGCAGAAAAACAAATGGAACAATAATACAAATTATGTAAAATTTAACGGACACTTAGTAATTCTAATTAAAACAAATTAAAACATCATTTACTATTCACAAAATAATTAATTCAGATATTTGAAATTGCTAAAAAATCAGAAATGCAAAAAAAGAACTTTACTGTTTAAAATAATTTAGCCCTCAGATTTTGATCGTTAATGCCCCTAACTCCGGAAATTCATGGATTCTGGACCTCTCACTCTTCCTTTTGCTTCTGGCTTTTTCTTTTCTGGGATTTTTTCTTCTGATTTTTTTTCTCCCTTCCTTTTTTTTGCTAATAAAAAATCCCCTATTTATAGAGGTTTTTAGCCTCTTAAATCTACTTCCCCTTTCCACTTCCTCTCCTATGAATGTGGGAGAGGAGTTACAGAACGTGGAGAATCCCACATTCTGTAATTAATGGCTTTTATTTTTTTTGAATGAGTTACAGAGGCGACGCCTCTGTGAAATGGGCTATTGGGCTGTTTGGGCTTGGTTCCCTCTAATGGGTTGGGATTTGTTTTAGATTTTAAGTGTGTTTGGGCTTCTCTCAAGCGGACCAGAATCTAATTCTTTTGCTGAGTGGGGCTTACTTGTCATTTTTCATCATTGGACTTTTGTCTCGTGGGCCGGATCAAACCATGTGTCCATAATATATGTATATATATACACATATATGTATAAATTATATGCATTTTTATTTCAGTATCACATTATCAACTTACAATAATTCAATTCCATTATCGTTTGGAATATATCCTTTGCTTTGGTTTATTTTCATATGTTTAATTCAATATTTTCTCAGTTTAATGTAACATTAAATATGATTTTAGTCTTTGTGTCTGAGATTTAAAAGTTTATCAAATGATCTCATACTTTGTAATTTCACAGTTGATAATCGTCAACCTTATAACATACATGTTGAATAAAATTTTATTTCATTTACATTCATTATCAAGCTTATATAATAACTTCTCAACTACCACTTTACTTTGAGAAGTAAAGAACCCACATTACTCTATATGTTTATAATTCAATTTCTCATAATTTTGATAAACATGTTCTATTTAACCTATTTTAAGTAAATCGTAGTAATTCAAGTGTTTATGTATGTTTATACATGTTTCTGATTGAGATTAAATTACAAAAGTTTACAATTAATTCTGTTTGGTTGCATGAACTGGCCATAGAGGTGCCTTCTCTATGCTGAGGCGTTGCCCTTCTACCATAGAGGCGTCACCTTATTACAGAGGCACCTTCTCAGCACTGAGGCATCACCTTATCACTGAGGCGCCTCCTCTGTGTCCTAAGGCATTGCCTCAGCATTTTAAGGCGCCGCCTAATTGACCCACAGAGGTGTTCTCACTTGAAAATGATAGAACTACAACCTAAAAGTCCAAGTTTTCACTACCAATTGTTTCATAACATACTACAACATATGTTTCAACCATTCTTGCATATTTATAAAATATAATTAAAGTATATATCATACTTTATACTTTTAAACTAAAAAAACATTTCTCAAAATATCAAAACTCAAAAATTCTAAGTTAAAAACAATTAAAGAATAAAAGAAAAAGACCACTCATAAGATTACAACACTTGTTTCTCTAAATTCTTGAAGGTAGAAAATCTTATCTACAGTGCTACATCTCTATCTCCTCTTTCTTCTCCAAAGAGATCTTCCTTCCCTTCTTCTTCCTCTTCTCATGTGTTAAAATGCAGGAGCTTACCTTTTTTTTCTTAAGTTTTAACACTTTACTCATAAATTCTTATATAAGTTTCTTCTTTCAATTTCATCCTTAATCTCTTTCAATTACATCCAAAATTCTAAACTTGATTTTATTCTCATTAAATCTTCTGAATCAATTTCACCCAAAAATAGTACTCAATTATATTTAATTACATCTTAATTTCTATTAAATTCTATTAACTCAGTTCTAAGGACACGAATGTTATAGACATAACAACCGCAATAATCTAAGTGGGTCTGTATAGGTGCCACATCAATATTAAGGATAAAAGATAGGAGTCATATGTGATATTTATCTGGATAAGCTAACACATAGCTAATTAAAAACCTTTTTATTATCGGGATTTATCTTTATTGCATATCATTCATTATACTTATAATTCTTATTTATTTTTTATCATATGATAAACAATAATAATTACAAATATAATAAGTGATATACAATAAAAATAAATCACAATAATAAAAAGTTATGAATTTAGCTATGTACCCACTCAGAATATTACAGTTGCCACGTCAGCCATATTTGACCGGATTTTCAATCGAAAGAATCAGATTGTTTAAAATTAAAAAGGTTGTCTTAATTTACCAAAATCAAAAAGATATGATGAAATTACAAAAACCGCCGAAGATCACGTGTATATATATATATATTTTTTTCATTTAACCCTTATATTTATAAACCTATTCGAAACACTTAATTGTTGTTGTAACTTGAGCATGATAGAAGATCTCCTAAATTTGGCATGTTTATTAGTTTATCTCATCAACTTATAGATTTATCATTCTAACATCTTAATTTACTAAAAATATAATTTGTTATAAATACTTTTAATTTGGTTCAGGTGTCTAAATAATTTCATTTCAACTTATAACTATCAATTAATTAGGCACTTTCAATATTGAAAAGTATTAATAACTTTTATTTTTACCAAATTGAGGAGTCTGAATAATCAAATTATGTGTTGAGGAGATATACTAATAAATAGTGCCAAATTCACTTTGTGTGTTAAGAGGATGAACCTAGCCAAAGACTAAAGATCTAGGTTCACAGCTTCTTAGTCATTTGTTAATATAGTGCAATATACATAGGATATAAAAAGGCATGTCAAATATTTATTCATTTTTTTTAGGAAAAACACATACTTTGCCTCCTGTACTTGAACTTTTTTTTACATTACCCCCTGTACAAACAAATCGGCATATTGCAACCCTATATTTTTATTTACCGACACATTGAGTCCTTATTAAATGGGAGGTAATAAGAGCAGTTAAAAATATCCAATTTGGTCCTTATAATTTTAAAATATTTCTTTTTAATCTTTATAATTTTTCTTTTTAACAAATAAATCCATACAATTGCTAAAATAATTCAATTAAATTTAGTTAAAATTTTAAAAATTATATACTTTTTATTTAATTGAGATGTATATCATATATTTCTAATATATTTATAATATTAAAAAATATATAGTTATAAAAATTATAACATATTTTAATTGTTCATTGAATATTTATATAATTAATATACAAATGTGGCAAAAATCAATACATGATAATTTAATCAATAAAAAGGCACAGGATCTATTTAATAAATAAAATACTAGTAAAAATTTATAATATTTTTTAAATAAAAATAGAGGAAAATATTATCACACACAATTATTTTTCTTACAATTAATACTCAATAAATTAATAATTCTATTAATTAATATTCTTAAAGAATAAAATTTTTAATTTACTATAATATTATCTTTAAACTTATAAATTTATATTTTATCATATTTGAAAAAATATAATAGACCTTAGTCATACTTGAATAATATACAAATTATAGTTAATTAATTAGTATTTATATTAAATTTATTTTTAAAAATAGATATACAATTATAATTATAAATTATATAAAATACTTCTTGAACAATAATTATAAATATATTTATATAAATATGATAATATTTCATATTTATATGGGTTAATATGATTTATTATATTTCATTTATTAAATAGCTCATACATCTTAGTTAACATTTTTTTTCATGTATTATTTTTCATTCATATTTTTTAATTTTATAAATATTTAACAATATATATATATATATATATATATATATATTAGAAATAAATGACCTACATTTTAATTAGATAAAAAATTAAAAATATACATAATTTTAAAAACTTTTAATAAATTTAATTAGATTATTTTAGCAATTGTATGAATTTAATTGTTAAGAATAAAAATTACAAGTATTAAAATGAAATATTTTGAAATTACAAGGACCAAACTGGATATTTTTTAACTGCCATTATTTTCCTCCGTTTAATAAAGGCCAAATATGTCAGTAAATAAATGTATAGGGTTACAATGTGCTCATTGTTTTTGTACAGGGGGTCAATGTAAAAAAAAAATTAAAGTACAAGGGGCAAAGTATGCGTTTTTCCTTTTTTTTTTTTTTAAGTATTTGATGTTTCTAATATTCAATAATTATATGAGTTTCAATAATTTTAAAGTTCGAATTGACTGAATTCTTAAAAAATATAAAATTTTTCTAATATTTATTTCTTAAAGCACAAAATTTAAATGTAAAATTTTATTTAAAAAAAAATCTAAAGTATCGGTGGCTTGAACCAAAACATTTGTTACTCATTTTTATATATAGTGTAACATATATGAAATGTGTTTTCAAAGTATGTCAAATATTTATTCGTGTCCGCAAATTGGACACACTTCATCTTATGAATTGAAATGATGATCGTTCCGTACAATTGCCTAAAGACATGGGCTATCTTTGGTACAAGACACTTGTTGATTAATAGGGTTATGTCGACAAAGACACATAAATAGCTTATATTAGACTTTTCACCCATAACAATAACAATTAATAATACAACTAAGCCAAAAACACATAAATAGCTTATATTAGACTTTCCACCCATAACAATAACAATTAATAATACAACAAAGCCAAAACCCCCCTAAAAAAATATAGGAATGTCGTCTAAGAAAAGTAATGATATCAAAAGAACAAAAAAATTTGCAAGGGAGAAATTAATTGGAGGGACTAAGAATTTGTTAAAACACGCGTTGATAGCTCAACGAGTGGGTATAATCAAGTTTGTTTTGGGCTTTTGATTATAAATATCAAAACCCCAAAACATGAAAGTGGTAATCATTAAACTGTCAGTAATTAAAATTAGAGCAAATTACTTTTTACCTCCTGAGGTTTGACCTAATTAACACTTTACCCCCTCATTTTTGAAAATCGAATATTTTCCCCCTCGAGTTTTCATTCCGGTTATACTTAACCACTTATGTTAGGTTTTAGGGCAAAACCTAACAGAAGTCAGTGAAAAAAATGGTCAAAGGTAACAAAAAATATTAGAAGTCCAAAAGTACCCTTAAAATCAAAACTACGTCGTTTTGATGTAGATTACTATATAGCCATCCTTTTCATTCTAATGTGTTCGTTTTTCTTTTTCTTCTACAGGCTGGTTCTTCTTCTTCATTTACAGTCCCGTTCTTCTCTTCATTCATGTTCTTTCGGGCTGCTTGTTATTGTTGTCAATTAGTATAAGTAGGTTTTTTTATTTATAGGATGTCTGCAATAAGTGGTACTGGAAATAGCTTCGAAGGTGCAAGATACACAAACAGGCTATGTGGATGTGGAAAAAGAGCCACCATAAGGATTTGTGAAAATGCAAAGAATAAGAACAAGCTTTACTACTCATGCGAAAATGGCGTTTGTAGTGGGTTTTTGGGGTGGTGTCTTCCAATGGTTAGTGGATGTAACTCGATGAGTGTGGAGAGCATGGCAGCAGAGGAACGCAACAGAGACAATAATATGCAGATATCTGCAATTAAAGATGACATTCAAGCTTTAAAAGATGAGAACAAGATGTTATATGATGAGATGATGCATTTGGATAGTGTTGTTAGAAATATGAAGGTGTTTGTAGGAATTGCTCTTGGTTTTGTCATTTTGATGTTTGTTTTTGTATTTATCATATTAGGATTGAGGAGTTGAATTAGAAGTTCTGGTTTAAGCATTTGATGTAAGTGGTTGCAGCAAGAAATTAATATAAGAGTTAGTTATTGTTCATTTGATGTACCTGTTCATTTGAAGTTTTGATGTACCTATTTCGTAAATT
>CATIWO010531699.1:0-28670 GCA_949673435.1 Macaranga tanarius | reverse complement strand
CATGTCTATTTCATTAAGGAGTTAGTTGGTTATTTATGATGATATTTTGGGTATATTTAATTATAGAATATTTTTATTATTATATTAGTATTATTATTATTATTATTATTGTTAAGTGATAAATATGTATTTTATATAATTATGATAAGAAGACTTTTGGGGCAAATGAAGAAGTTTGATTGGGTACCATTAGATGAATATATTTTATTTAATGTGTGAGTGTGTGGTGTAGAGAAAGGAAGAAGAAGAAGAGAGTTTTGAGAGAAAGAAAAAGAGGGAGCTTGTGAGTAAATTTTGGTGAGCTTGTAATCTTATTTGAGCTAACAATTGGGAGACTAGAAGGTCTTTAATACCTATTGAAGTCATATTGGTAATTTTTTTTGTTTTGAGTTGTTTTGAATTAAGTTTTGTTGGTTATAAATTCGAGTAGGAATTACTCTATTTTTCAGTTATTTTGTTCTTGCCATATCTTGAGTTTTACAACCCTGATTTGAGCATGGTTTAATGATCTAGAAACCTCAGAGAGTCCTCTAGATTTCTTATGTTTTGAACTTGGCCGTATTTTGCTGTTGAACTTGTCATATTAGGCCGGACATTTTAGAGCTCATAGCGATGCTCTATTTTATTTTGTTTTGGCCAAATGAATTCTAAAATCTATAATTAATTCCACACACAACCAAATTGAGTGATTCCAATTAGAATTTGCTATAAACATGTAACCCTAGCTTTGGTAGCAATTTGGAGGTTTTTAGATTAGTGTGTGTATCTTTAGGTTATTTTGAATTGGAGCACTAAATTGCACTTTGTGTGTTAGAATGAATTGTAATATTTATTTATCTGAATTGGTCAATAATGGGGTGTAGGAAGTGGAAGAGGAAGAGACCCTACTCAATAGAGAAAAGCTTGGCTTTGTGAAGGAGCTAAAGATTTAGGTAAGTAATTATTAATTTAATGCTTACATGTAGTAGTTTTTAAGTAACTATAGTTCTTTAACTATATTAAATTGTGTAAGCCATTAAAGTGACAAGAATGATGAATATGTGATTATATTAGTGTGAGAAAGTATTGTGGTGAATTATAAAAGATATCACATGTATGCCTTTAAGTGGCAAGATTGTTGAGCATGATATATATATGAATTTACATGTTGTTGTGAGAAAATATGATATATATATGGTATATTATTGGTATACTTCAGGCATACTTTTGGTATAATGTTAGTATATGAATGGTATATTCTTTATTTATAATTTGTTATTGAATAAGAGCATATGTTGTAATAAATTATGAATATTGGCACCTATGAGTGCAAGCCACTTGATGTGGTATGAATCGATATGCGTTGCTTGTGAGAAAGGTGAATTGTAATTCACTATGAAAAATGAAAATGATGAAAATACATGCATATGGCATGATGTGATAAAATGTGAGGAAATGTGAATGATTGAAATGTGAGGAAAATATATATATATGGAGATTGAGCTCCACGGTCTGAGACTGAGCTGGGCAGAGAGTCTCAGGTATGGCCATTCATATGATATATATATGCGCACACGTGTGAGATCTAAGACTGACCTGGGCAAAGAGTCTCAGGAATGGCCACGGTTAGATAAATAAAAATGAAAATATGAAAGAAAAGAAAAGAAAAGAAAAAGCGAAATTTGTGTGAAACGTGTGTGATGTGTGTTGAGAACTCCGGCCGGATACTAACTTGCATAAACATGCGTTGTTACACCATATTTGCATACAGACATGGAATTGTAATTTTATATATATGTTGTTGAATGTGAGAATTATATTATGAATTTAATGTGAGAACTTTGGTTGTAAAAGATGAGTAATGTGATGATTGATGGGGTGTAGATATTGAGTTATAAGCATCCAAGTATTTATGCTAGCATTTACAAGATGGTTATTAAAATGATGAGATTTGGTGTATATGAGACACCAAAAATATTGTTTGAATGTTTAGAAATCTTGTTGTGATGTTGATGGATGTTTGGTGTGGACTAGTGTGTTTATAAGGTATTATAGTAACTTGAAATGAGTTACATTCATATGTCACTTCAAGGGCATTTTAGTTAATTCATATAAATGAATTCAGCCCAGATGTCTTCGTAAAATTGTAGCCCTCTGAGTTAGCTTTCTATAACTTTTTGAATCACTTGAATCCAAGTCTGGTAGAGAGAGTTATGGCCAAAAGAGTACGACATGGTCCATGAGCCATGCAAGCATACTCTCAGGCACGGCCTTGTGCCTGTGTAGCACGGCCGTGCGGACCCAGAAGTGAGGAATGTGAGCTCTTAGGCACAGGCGCATGTCTGTGTGCCTTCCTCGTATGACCATGCGCAGCCTACTTATAGAATTATAGTATTTTGACCATAACTTGAGCTACAGACCTCCAAATGAGGCGTGGTTTGATGCTACGAAAACTTTAAAGAGTCCTCTACAAGTTTCATATTTGAGATTGGGTAGAATCTATTTTTAAGATTCTCTAATTGAGTATGACATTTTGGGGCTCACTTACACCTTTATCATTTAAACTCCCATGCGCAGTCTAAATGTTAAATTCTTGTATTTTAATATATTGTAATGTATTCTATGTATTTTTTTAATTAGTTCTTGAGAATAACTATATGGATGGTTGTATTAATAATTTCTTATTGAGTCGCAAGCTCATTCCTTTGCAATTGTAGTTTTTAGGACTCAGATAGTTAGACTAGCTTCTGATGTGTATTTGATAGAGCTTGAGGGTTTCTTCCTGGAAGCTCAGGTGGGTGAAAGCAAGCTTGGTGTCAACATCTCCATTCACATGAGCATTCATCACCATAACATATGGACCTTTTATAATTAAGTATATTTTTATACTATAAACATTATGTAAAAGTTGTATAAGTATTTTAATGTATCAAACATTTAGTTTATGTATATATATACACTTATATTTTAGAATAATTTTAGCATTGCCACGTGTATGATTTATACTTGAACACTTGTATGTGGTACCTAGAGGGTGCTACAATAATCCATATAGTACTTCTCAAGAACTAATTAAGGAAAATATATAAATACATTACTACACATCAAACAATCAAAATTTAAATAAAAGTTGTGCACAGTCATGCCTAAGGTGTGCATTTCTACCTTTGGCACACACAGCTGTGCCAAAATGGGATATGGTCATGTCCCCTGAATTTGATAGTATACTTATGCATGGTTGTGTTTTAACATCACATGGCCATGTCTAACAACCTGTGTAACATTCAAAACATCACTAAGAGATACACAAATACCAAAACCCATTTGTTGGTGCAAGATATACAATAAATCACAATACTCCAATTAATCCTCAACTATTTGATTTAGCATCCACATATATATCTATCACAACTTATAACCATATCTCATTTTACATCAATTCTAATTAACATACTAAATCACAAGCTACCATTTTCATAATAATCCATGTCAATCCATACCACATCAAGTGGCTTACACAATTCAACATATTTAGCCATCATTCACATTTCACCACTACACATTCATAATCAACCATTCAATATTCTCACGAACCATATATACATATATATATCATCCTTGCCATAATAAATGGCGTACACAAACCAACATAGTTAACAACTATAATTATATAAAAATCAATATATATATATATAAGCATTATAGTAATAATCACTTGCAATCAACTCTTCCTATTTTCACAATTATACTCCTGTTTATAAATTCACATTCCACATGACTTAATATTGTCAATATGGTATTATTTCACATTTCATATAGTCGATGGTCACAAAACCAATCAACAACACATTTCTCATAGTTGATGATCATAAAGTCAATCGACATCATATTTTACATAGTCGATGGTCACAAAGCCAATCGACATCTTATTTCCCAAAATTGATGGTCACAAAGCCAATCGACATCTTATTTCCCAAAATTGATGGTCACAAAGCCAATTGATATCACATTTCTTATAATCGATGGTCACAAATCCAATCGATATCACATTTTTCATAATTTGTAGCACCCTCCAAGTACCACATAAAAGTGTCCATTCTACAATACTACCACGTGGCATGGAATTTTTTTTTATAAAAGATATGCATTAATACCAAACTCGTATTTAAGATACATTGTACTTTTATGTACATAGATAACTTGATATCAAAATAAATACATAGCGTAAATACAAATGCTTGAAAGCAATGATGATGATACTTGTGAGGATGGAATTGACAACACCAAGCCTGCTTTTGACCCACCTGATCTCATAAGAAAAATATTCCAAGCTTCCAACAAACACGCGCCTTAAGCAAGTCTAAATATTGCCTGAAAATCATAATTTGCAAAGGAATGAGCTTGCAACTCAATAAGCAATTGATAATACATGCAACAAATAAAACTTCTCAAGAACTAATTAATCTAATTTAAAGAAAAATATTAAAATTTGGGTTACACGGTCTGGAACACGACTGTGTTCCAACCCGTGTTCGCCTCGGTCCCAAATACACTCTCATACACGGTTATGAACATGCCCGTGTGTATCTCAGTCTAAAATGTACAATTTATCAAATTGATACACGGCCATGTACACACCCATGTACTAAATCGTGTAGCTCTTGATCCAAAACTCATATTTCTATAATTTCATACACAGCCATGTACACACCCGTGTACTCAGCCGTGTTTCTCTCGATCTAAAATACTCAAATTCTTGAATTGGTACATGGCCCTGAAAATCCTCGTGTACTCACTCATGTAGCTCTTAGGTTAAAATTCATATATGACACATGACCATGTTCTAACTGAAAACAAATTGAGTCCTCACACACGGCTCAGGATACGTCCATGTCTCAACCCGTGTATCAACACACGGTCTAGGACACACCAGTTTCTCAGCCTATTTTCAGAATCTATTAAAGCATTCAAATATAATCTAAAAGCATTATTAATCACAAACCATACCAGCAATACTTTTGAAACTCAAACTTGGTGTCTCCATTACACCATATAACATCATTTCAATCAGTTTATATTCACAATCCACATTCAACAATATATACAATCATAATGTAATGGATGTATGTTTATGCTTGTTAATATTCTGGCCGGAGATCTCAACACATGTCACACACGTTTCACTCAAAACTCACTCTTTCTTTTCATATATGTCATATACAAGTGGCCATTTACTCTCTGCCCAGCTCAGTCTCAGATCTCACATGCATATATATAATTAAATGAATGGCCACAACTGAGACTCTCTGCCTATCTCAGTCTCAGGCCATGGAGCTCAATCTCCACACACACACGCTTTCCTCACATACCTCACAATATGCATATGTCAATTTATACCTCACAATCAATATGCTTATTTCATTTCACCATCATAATTAAATCATCATTTCATTTACAACAACATGGTGAAATCACAATTTATATTACCTCATATGGCTTACACAACATTCATAATTCACCCCAAGCATCATATACTTATATAACTCATTCTATCCATGATCATACACAATCAACATAAATAGATAATTATAGTTACGAGAGAATTTGTATTTGTAAGTATTGTATTAACAATTACTTATCTAAAAACTTAAAATCTTTCTCAAAGAAAGTTTCCCCTATTGAGCAAGGTCTTCTCCTCCTCTTCCAACCCCTATACATCATCACATACCAATACCAACAATCAACCATAGCAAATCACCCCAAATCATAAAAAGGTAATAAAATATTCCTAACTCAAATTGACTTAAAGTTACATACACTAATACAAAAACCCCCAAATTTATACTAAAATTAGGGTTATAAGTCTACTTCAAATTCCAATTGGAATCACTTAATTTGGACAAGTATGGAATTAATTATGAATTTTAGAATCCATTCAGCCAAAACAGAGTATCAAGGTGAGCAATATAATGTCTAGCCCCATTTGACCTACTTATCAACGAAGTCAATCAAAACTCAAAACATAAAACTTGTAAATGACTCTATGAAGTTTCCAGAAAGTCTAACCATGCTCAAATCAGAGCTCTATAGCTCTAGATATAGCCAAAATATTGAGGTTAAAATTTTAATAAAAACTGAGCACGAAAATTACTACCAAAAACCCTATCTAAATTCAATCAAAAACATAATTAACTTACCAAGAGATGTTTTTGAACTATGGAGGTTGTTAATTATAGCCTAGCCTCCTAATTTCCTCAGCCAATCCACTCTCTCTCTCTTACCAAATCCTTAGTTCCTTAGAAAGAAATTTTTAGGTGCAACTCTCTTCTTCCCTCACATACTCACCATGCATTCACCTTGAAGAAGAAGAGATATAGCCAAAATTTGTGATATTTATTACCAAATATCCACCTAACTCCTTAATAAATTACTACTCTTCCCAATTAGTCCTTAAACTTATAATTATTTCAATCAAGTCCCTACTATCCTTATAATCTAGTCATTTTCTATAATTCATACCCAATCTTAATTTAAATAAAGTCTATGATCTCACATGCATAAGATGCCATATATACGTATTACATACATATAAAAATGGGCAGGTGTTATATTTCTCCATCCTTAATAAAATTTCATCCCCAAAATTTATTACTCACTATTTTTTAGAAATAAATGCGGATATTTCTATTTCATTTACTCTTTAACTTCCCATGTAGCTTCTCTCAGTGAATGGTGACTCCACTTCACTTTTACTATCGGAATCTCCTTAGTTCTCAATTATTTCACCTTCCGATCAACTATTTCAATTGGTTCTTCCACATAAGTCAACTTCTCAGAGATTTCAATCTCAGGCTCTTGTATGATGTAACTTGGGTCAGATCGATATTGCCGCAGCATTTACACATGAAACACATCGTGAATGGATGACAATTCTCTCGGAAGAGCCAATATATAGGCTAGTGATCCAATCCTCTCAAGGATTTCATATAGTCTAATATACCTTGGACTCAGTTTTCCGTGCTTGACAAATCGTAAAATTCTCTTCCATGGCGACACTTTCAAGAAAACTTTCTTTCCGACATTGTATTCCATTTCTTGATGGTGTCGATCTGCATAACTTTTCAGGCAGTCTTGGGCTACTTTTAAACTTTTCTTGACCACTTGAACTTTTTCCATAGTTTCTTGTATCAAGTTCGGTCCTTCAATTTGTCTTAAACCTTCAACATCCTAACAAATTGGACTTCGGCATTTCCTTCCGTAAAGAGCTTCATACGGTGCCATTCTAATGCTAGAATGAAAACTGTTATTGTAGGCAAATTCTAACAATAGCAAGTAATCATCCCAATTTCCTTTGAACTCTATAGCACAAGCTCTCATCATATCTTCTAGAGTTTGAAACGTCCTCTACGATTGTCCATCTATTTGAGGATGAAAAACAGTACTAAAATGCAATTTAGTACCCAAGGCTCATTGTAGGCTTCCTAAAAAATGTGATTGAACCGTGGATCTCGATCCAACACAATGGACAATGGCACTCCATGCAACCTCACTATCTCGGAGACGTATAAAGATGCTAGCTTATCCAAAGAATCCATTTATTGTATCAGTAAAAAGTGGGTGAGTCTATCAACTATCACCCATACTGCATCATGCTTCCAAAATATTTGTGGCAATCCAACCACAAAATCCATCATTATCTGCTCCTATTTCCATTCCGATATCTTCAAGAAGTGCAACTTTCCCGTAGGTACTTGATGCTTAGGTTTTACTTATTGGCATGTCAAGCATTTAGCTACAAACTCCGTCACATCTTTCTTCATTATTGGCTACCAATAAAAAGGCTTCAAGTTTTGGTACATTTTCATGCTTCCAGGATGTATTGCCTACAGAGCGGTATGTGCTTTATTCATAATCTGTTTGCACAATTCTCCAACATTCGAAATACATACTCGATTGCCGATAACTAACATACTGACTTCTTTAATTGAAAACTAGATGTTGACTCCTATTTCCACCTTTTCTTTCATCTTCTTTAAGTATGCATAATCCATTTGAGCTTTCCCAATTTGATCCACCATTGATGGTTGAACTTACAATGCCGCTAACAAGTGATCTTCCTCAATATCAAGATTAAGATTCCATGCTCGCAATGCTACAAGATTCTTCCTTTCATAATAAATTATTCCCGCCATATTCTCCACCATTTTATGACTTAAGGCATCGGCTACCACATATGCCTTTCCCGGATGGTACTCAATGGTACAATCATAGTCTTTCAATAACTCTATGCATCTTCGTTGTCTCAAATTCAACTCTTTCTGTATAGAGATATACTTCAAACTCTTATGGTTGGTGAAAATGGAAAATGTCTCTCCATACAAATAATGTCTTCAAATCTTCAATACATGCACAATTACTGCTAACTCTAAGTCATGAGTAGGGTAATTAGCTTTATGAGTTCACAATTGCCTTGAAGCATATACAATCACCTTCCCATTTTGTATAAGAACACACCCTAATCCTTGTCCAGAAGCTTTGGTATACACAACAAATCCTCCATCTTCAATTGGTAATACAAGCACTGGAATGGTAGTCAAGGCTTCCTTTAACTTTTTAAAGCTTCTTTGACATATCTCGGTCCACCAGAATTGTACATTTTTCTTCAATAGATTAGTCAAAGGTCTTACCACAATAGAAAATTCTTGCACAAATCCTCGGTAATATCCAACTAAACCCAAAAAACTCTGAATTTCTGACATATTTCTAAGTGCTTCCCATTCTATAATAGCCTTAATCTTTCATGGGTTGGGTTTCACTCCCTTTTTCGAGACAATATGCCTAAGAAATGCAATTTCTTCTATCCAAAACTCACATTTACTGAATTTGACATATAACTGTTGTTCTCTCAAAATCTGTAAAGCGGTTCGAAGATGTCGTTCATGCACCTCTTTATTTGAAGAATAGATAAGAATATTATCGATAAAGACAATAACAAACTGATTTAAATACTGCTGAAACATCTTGTTCATCAATGACATGAAAGCAGCAGGTGCATTCGTCAATCCGAATAGCATAACTAAAAACTCATAGTGCCTGTATTTAGTTCAGAATGCAGTCTTTGGAATGGAAGATTCAGCCACCCGGAGTTGCCAATATCCTGATCTCAAATCTATCTTTAAAAACACCATAGCATTCTTCAATTGATCAAGTAGATCATTAATTCTCAGTAATGGATACTTATTCTTCACTGTAATTCTATTCAACTGTCAGTAATCAATGCACAAATGCATGCTACCATCCTTCTTCTTGACAAATAAAACTGGAGCTCTCTATGGTGATATGCTTGGTCTAATAAACTCTTTCTCTAACAACTCTTCTAGTTGTTTTTTCAACTCTTTTAACTCCGTTGGTGCCATTCTATATGGAGCAATTGATAGTGGTGCTACTCTCGGAACAGTCTCAATCTCAAAGCCAACTTTCCTGTATGGAGGTAGTCCCAGCAATTCATCTAGAATTATGTCGAGAAAATCTCTAACTACAGGTACATCTCCTACTCCCGAACTAACTTTGGTTGTATCCATAACACTAGCCAAATAAGCTTCACATCCCTCTCTAATCAATTGAAAAGTTGTCACTGCTGAAATCAAATAAGCAGGCATAATTTTTCTTTCACCTATCAAAACTAGTTTCTTCCCCATTAGATCTATATTCACCTCCTTCGTGTAACAATCAGTAATAGCATGGTGTTTAGCTAACCAATCCATACCCAAAATGACATCGAACTTATCTAGTTTAATAACTACCAATTCTACATGTAATGTCTCACCACCCACTAGTATAGGACAAGCCCTCATAACTGAATTAACTATCACAATACCTCCAGCAGGTATAGAAATACATAAACTATGTTCTAAAGGTTCAATAATTCCATGCACTCTCAAAGTAAATTCAAAAGACACAAAGGAACAAGTTGATCTTGGGTCTATCAACACAAATGTATCATAGTCAAAGATAAAGAATATACCAGTGACCACATTTGGAGCACCAGGAGCTTTTTGCCTAGTGATGGAGTAGACCTTTACTTGGCCTTAAGATAGACTAGCAGTTCCTACTTGAGTTGAAGTGCCAGCTCCACCTCCTCTACCACGTCGACCTCTTCCTCGACTAGTAATGGATATATTCTCTCCGGCACTGCTTTGAACGGTCATCTGAGATCCCTCTCCACTTCTTTTTGCTGGAAAATCTCTAATGAAATAGACATACTGACCATAATTAAAGTATGCCCCCGGTCTAGCACTCCAACACTCTGCCACTCATTGATCTATACCTTGCCCCCTTCAGCCATCAAATCTTTTAAAGCCTCGACCAAATGATCCTCCCCTTGATTAGTTGGATCAACTCATGCTTCTTCCTCTGAAATTGCCCCTTTGAAAACTGGGGCCTCGGAAAGATGAACTGCTACTAGTTCGAGTTGGGGCTAAAAATGAACCAGTGGTCTTCTTATTTTTGGCCTCAACTTCATTCCTCTCAATAATTATCTCTTCAGCTCTTAAGGCAGTCTCCAACACCTTTCTATAAGTAGGAGGTTTAATTGCCATTTTCTCCCGAATATCTAAGTTCAATCCCCGCTCAAACTTATTTCTTTTAATTCATCAGTGGTAATTTCTTTCGGACATATCTCCATAATCTCACAAATTGAACCTTATATTCAGCAACGGAGAGCTCATTCTGCTTTAATTCTAGGAACTCAATCTTTTTTCTATCCCGATACATTACTAGTGTATACTTCTCTATAAACTCTCTTAAAAATTCTTCCAAGTCAATGTCATCGGCACATTCTTACTTCCCAGTACTGTCTCCCAGTAATCTAGAGTATTTTGCTCATATAGGGATACAACATATCTAACCTTATTCTTAGTAGTGCATTCAAACCTCTCTAAAATTCTCTCGGTGCCTCTTAGCCATTCTTCAACAACTGCAGGGTCAGTGGTATCTGCAAAGGCTTTAGCACCTTACTTCTTGATCTTTTCATAGGTCTCATCTACCATATTCCATGTCAGTGGTTGAACTATATTCCTCATCATCTGAACAAACTCCTACATAAAAAGATATGCAACAAGAGGAACTTGGGGTTGAGGTTGAGCTTGTTCAGGGGCATAAACTGACTTTGACGATTCTTCGGGGTCAACATGAGGCACATGGTGTTCATCCATCCTGAGATATGCAACACACATCAACTACATATTTTCTAAAAGTCATGCATGAGATGTCATGAGTGCAACATGTTTAGTATCCCGAGAAAATCTAATTTCCGCTCTGATACCACTTAATATAGTACTCTTCAGGTACCACATACAAGTGTCCATTCTACAATACTACCACATGGCGTGGAATTTTTTTTATAAAAGATATGCATTAATACCAAACTCGTATTTAAGATACATTATACTTTTTTATATATATATTTAACTTGATATCAAAATAAATATATAGCGTAAATACAAATGCTTGAAAGTTATGATGATGATGCTTGTGAGGATGGAGTTGACAACACCAAGCCTACTTTTGACCCACTTGAGCTCATAAGAAAAACGTTCCAAGCTTCCAATAAACACGCGCCTCAAGCAAGTCTAAATATTGCCTGAAAACCACAATTTGCAAAGAAATGAGCTTGCAACTCAATAAGTAATTGATAATACATGTAACAAATAAAACTTCTTAAGAACTAATGAATTCAATTTAAAGAAAAACATTAAAATTTGGGCTACACGGTCTGGAACACGGCCGTGTTCCAACCCTGTGTTCGCCTCGGTCCCAAATACACTCTCATACATGGCTATGAACACACCCTTGTTCTTTCTCGTGTGTGTCTCAGTCTAAAATGTACAATTTATCAAATTGATACACGGCCATGTACATGCCCGTGTACTAGACCGTGTAGCTCTCAGTCCGAAACTCACATTTCCATAATTTCATACATGGCCATATACACGCCCGTGTACTCAGCCGTGTTTCTCTCGGTCCAAAATACTCAAATTCTCAAATTGGTACATGGCCTTGAACACGCTTGTGTACTCACTTATGTAGCTTTTAGGTTAAAATTCATATATGACACATGACCATGTTCTAACTTAAAATAAATCGTATCCTCACACACGGCTCGGGACACGTTCGTGTCTCAATCCGTATATCAACACACAGTCTAGGACACGCCGATATCTCAGCTTATTTTCAGAATCTATTAAAGCATTCAAATACAATCCAAAGGCATTATTAATCACAAACCATACCAGCAATACTCACTACTCTGAAACTTAAACTTAGTGTCTCTATTACACCATATAACATCATTTCAATCAGTTTATATTTATAATCCACATTCAACAATATATACAATCATAATGCAATGGATGTCTGTCTATGCTTGTTAGTTTTTCGGTAGGAGATCTCAACACACATCACACACGTTTCACTCAAAACTCACTCTTTCTTTTTCATATATGTCATATACAAGTAGCCATTCCTGAGACTCTTTGCCCAGCTCAGTCTCAGATCTCACACTTATATATATAATCACATGAATGACCACACCTGAGACTCTCTGCCCAGCTCAGTCTCAGGCCGTGAAGCTCAATCTCTACACACACACGCTTTCCTCACATACCTCATAATATGCATATGTTAATTTATACCTCACAATCAATATGCTTATTTCATTTTACCATCACAATTAAATCATCATTTCATTTCCAACAATATGGTGAAATCATAATTTATATCACCTCATATAGCTTGCATAACATTCATAATTCACCCCAAGCATTATATACTTATATAACTCATTCTTTCCATGATCATACACAATCAACATAAATAGATAATTATAGTTATGAGAGAATTTGTATTTGTAAGCATTGTATTAATAATTACTTACCTAAAAGCTTGAACTCCTTCTCAAAGAAAGTTTCCCCTATTAAGCAGGGTCTCCTCCTCCTCTTCTAACTCCTATACATCATCACATACTAATACCAACAATCAACCATAGCAAATCACCCCAAGTCATAAAAAGGTACTAAAATGCTCCTAGCTCAAATTGACCTAAAGTTACACACACTAATCCAAAAACCCCCAAATTTATACTAAAATTAGGATTATGAGTCTACTTCAAATTTTAATTAGAATCACTCAATTTGGATAAGTATGGAATTAATTATGGATTTTAGAATCCATTCATCCAAAATAGAGTATCAAGGTGAGCAATATAATGTCTGGCCCCATTTGACCAACTTATCAACAAAGTCAGTCAAAACTCAAAACACAAAACTTATAAAGGACTCTTTGAAGTTTCTAGAAAGTCTAACCATACTCAAATTAGAGCTCTATAGCTCTAGACATAGCAAAAATACAAAGGTTAGAATTTTAATAAAAACAGAGTACGAAAATTACTACCAAAAACCCTATCCAAACTCAATCAAAAACATAATTAACTTACCAAGAGATATTCTTAAACTATGGAGGTTTTAATTATAGCCTAGCCTCCCAATTTCATCAGCCAATCCATACTCTCTCTCACAAAATCCTTAGTTCCTTAGAAAGAAATTTTTGGGTGCAACTCCCTTCTTCCCTTATATACTCACCATGCATTCACGTTGAAGAAGAAGAGATATAGCCAAAATTTGTGATATTTATTACTAAATATCCACCTAACTCCTTAATGAATTGCTACTCTTCTCAATTAGTCCTTAAACTTATGATTGTTTCAATCAAGTCCCTACTATCCTTACAATCTAGTCCTTTTTTATAAGTCACACCCAATCTTAACTTAAATAAAGTCTATGATCTCACATGCATAAGATGCCATACATACGTATTATATATGTATAAAAATGGGCGGGTGTTACATAATCAATGGTCACAAAGCCAATTGATATCACATTTCTCATAATCGATGGTCACAAAGCCAATCGATATCATATTTCTCAGAATCGATGGTCACAAAGCCAATCGATATCATATTTTTTATAATCGATGCTCACAAAGCCAATCGATATCATATTTTTCATAATCAATGGTCATAAAGCTAATCGATATCACATTTTTCATAATCGATTGTCACAAAGTCAATCGATATCATCTCATCCACATTTACTCACAATATAGTGTCATTATACTTAATGGATCAAACTTAAGTTCATAATACAACCACACATATAACCACAATTCAATACCATCATATATATCAACTTCACTTTAGTATGCCAATTTTAAGCACATGTAACATACCATAATATTATCACATTACCAAACATAAATCAATATTCTTAATTCATCTAACATACTCATCTTCTTATTCTCAATAACCCATAGGTGATAACAATTATAATTCATACATTTTATTCGTTATCAATATGGATTTATAATAAGTATTCAATTAACAATGTTACCTATCTTTACATCTTATTCATTATATTAATACTACTTACCTCAAGTGCTTTCAACTCCTTTAAAAGCAAAGCTTCTCCTAGTGATTGGTATCTCCTCTATCCTTGTCAATGCCTACACATAATTATTCATCAATACACAAAGCAACATGACACTTGCACTTAAATGTAACTAGGTGCAACTCCATGCTTAAAGTTCAATGTATCCAAATAATTCAAACACAAGTCCAATGACCATGAAAATAATACTAAAGCTAGTCACATGAGTCTAATTCCAATTCCAATTAGAATTACTCAATTCGGACAAGTATGGAATTAATTATGGATTTTTGATACAAATCGGATAAAACCGGGCTGACAGCAAGAGTAAGAAAATGTCGAGCCCTGCCAAACAACTTTAATGGTAAAATCAGCTTAAGTTCAAAACACAAAAGTTGGAGAATACTCTTTGAAGTTTTTAGAGCATTTAACCTTGCTCAAATTAGAGTTCTACAACTCTAGATATTACCATATAACTAACACATAAGAAAATTCATAATCCAACCTACATACTACTGCTGTCATGTTTGATTCACGAAGTTCATGATGCTCTTAAAAATTATAGACACTTCCAATAATTATAAAATTCATACAAACTCTATATATATGAGTCTACTTTCATTCCCAACTAAAATTATATAATTAGCACATGTAAAGAATTAATTATAGATTTTTAAGTCCATTCGGGTAGAGCAAGGTATCAACATGAGCAATAAAATAGTTAACCTTATTCAACCCTCTTAATAGTAGATTCAGTTAAAGCACAAAACATAAACATTTTAGAGGATGCTCTAAAGTTTTCAACAAATCTAACCATACTCAAATCAGAGCTTTACAGCACAAGTTATAATCAGATAAAGAGGACTAAAAATAGAGGAGGAAGAATCCAAAATTACAACCAATCAAACTCAACTTAAATCAATACAAAAACACAATTAAAACTTACCAATTGATGCTTCTATAGATTAAAGACTTCTAATACCTCCTAATTACTAGCTTAAACAAGATCAAAACTCTCCAAAACTTAATCAAAAACTCACTCTTCGTCTTTTCTCCAATTCTTTACACTTTTCTACACCCACACACATATATACACATACACACTCACCCAATCATAAGCCTCCATTTGCCTTCCCCTAACGTCTCCTACAAAAAATACTTATTTATCACTTAACTACTAATATAGTAATAATAATAATAATAATAACAATAATAATAATAATAAATATCTAATTAAATACAACCAAATATCTCCACAATATCCATTAACCTCCTTAATGAATTGTAATATTGCACAATATCCCCATAACTTTCTATTGTGATAAGTCACTCCAAACTTTCTTTACATTTTGGTCCTTCTCTATATTCATATACATCTTTAACTTAAATAAAGTCCACTTATATACTATGCACAACATGTATTACATATGTTATAAATACGTATGCGAGAGGGCAGGTGTTACAAGTTCTGCGATTTCTAGCATGCTACATAGGTATTTTCTGCCTTACTCTTTTAATCACTTTAATTTTGTGTCCTATGTTCTGAGATTATAGATTTTGCAGGTCTGAGGACTTGACCTTTGATTGATTCGAGGGGTGATGCCTATAGGTACCAGGGCTTTCCCTGTATTGAGTCGATGGGGCACTAGCCGGATGATGAGACGTAACCTAGCTAGCATTTATATTCATCGTGTTTGCCTTAACACATTTCCTTGGGAGGAGGTATGCCTGCATAATAAAATTAAATTAATTAGTATTCTATCATTTAACATTTTACCTCACATTCTTTGTTTTCTTTCTATCAGGTTGTGGTTGATCTGTGGGGATCTCTGGAGGACCGGTCTATGGCTATGTTTCGATCTAGGCCATTACCTGCTAGAAGGATCCTACTTGTAGAACCTTTTTACCAAATATGGCTCTTTGGTAAGCGCATATGGGACTGGCATTTAGTACCTGACCAGAGATGCGCACATGTATCTCCTCCTCCCTATATGTTTTGGACACACCAGCTCATAACATCGATCTAGAGTGGTCGCTGAGAGGGAAGGTCGGTAATCATCTGCTTGCTTGCACCACCATATGGTATAGGGTGTTCTTAGAGGCTGCCCTACTTCAGTAGATCCCGGTACCAGGCCTTATTTCATAGGTATGCTTTGCATTTCTTTATGGTTATTTTATCTGGTTACCATCTATTTTGCTGACCCGTTTCTTTTCAGTTTCATGCTAAAGGAGCCGGTCCCAGGATTTGATCTCCTCCCTTGAGGGAGCGGCCTACACAGCGGGCCCATATTAGTTCCCCTGTTGCTGATGTTAGTCCCAATACTTCTTATGCTCGTGTAGCTCCATAGAGGGCCCCTAGCACCTCACATGCTCAGGTGGCATCTAGCTCAGGATCGCAAGTTATTGGTAGGTCCTTTCCTCACATGCCAGATCTCATCACTAGATACTGGGCTCCTTTTGGTGGCATGTCTCGCCAGTTCTTGACCTTGGATAATAGTTTGTCACCTCCGCCTTTCCCTTCTGTTGCCACCCATATGAGGCTTATTAACTTTTACTCTTTCTATTTGATTCCTGAAAAAAATATTAGTACTAATCCAACCTATATATATAGATTGTTAGAGAGTAGAGCGAGTAGCTATATCGGTTGCTGGAGGCCAACAGGGACTTTACACTACAGATCACTAAGCGTTAGAGGGTATCTATTCATTTTCTTCTTTATGTATGCATGCATGCTTATATGATATTTTACTTACCTAATTTTTTTTATTTAGACAGACCCATTGTGAGAGTAAGGATGCTTAAATCATGATACTTCGCCAGCAGTTAGCTGCCTTCCACATGGAGAGTGAGGATGTTGATGGTGATGATGATGAGGCTGATAGTGCTGTCCTTACCTCGGGGTTTTAGGATGCTGGTGGGTCAGACATGGGCATAGTCCAGGATAATGATGATGATGATGATGATGATGGTGATGAGGAGGACGATGAGGAGACCGAGACTGAGGAGGATTTGGATATATTAGGTTTTGGTCATATTTGTGATGTTAAATTATAGACAAACATTATATAGATTTTTCAAATTTTATGATAGTGCATTTTCTTCTATTTTTTATCCAACAATGTTGTGCTTTCATTACATCATAATAATACTTCATTCTATAACCACTCATTCTCGATTACCTGCCTACTTTTTTCACTAAAATACTATTTGCATGTGTTAATCTGGGGATAGAGGCACCGCCTTAGTAAAGAGGCGTCACCTCTTTACCTGCATAAGGTGGTGCCTCTTTAAAGCATCGCCTCTGCGATGAGGCATCGCCTAGCTATCGCCTCTATATATTAAGGCAGTGCCTCTTAGGTAAAGTGGCACCTTAGCACGATATATCTGTAAATTTCCTAAGTTGCCCCTCTTTAATTACTTATAAAAACTCCCAATATCCATCCACCTTCATAATATATGACCTAAAATCCTAGAAAACCATTAGAAGATGACATAACACAATCTAAAGATGCTTCATCCTGTCTTGCAGAGCATGGATAGGGAAGATTGGCTAAGATTAAACCCTTTTTATCTCTCTGCCTTCCGATTCTTTCACATACGCAAAATCAATTATCCTTTCTTGCATACTATGGCCCAATTTTGGGATCCTAAGAATCATGTTTTTTGATTCAATAGCCTGAAGAATTTAGAGCAATTCTAGGTTATCCAGATGATTCTTCAAAGCAAATTATAATTTCACAGCTTGATTATCCAGATCTCAGGGTCGTACAATAATATATGGCTCGATTATTCAATATCCCTCCTCAATCTTCTCTGGAGCATGTTTCTGAGAATGGGTTAATCTTGGATTCATTCTTAAAAGCTGTTGTGTCTATCAATAGCAAGGAAGTGTATTGGCCATGCATGATTTCTCTGCTTGTATGCCCAATTCTTATTAGTTTCTACCTCAGGTGAATGTGACTTTAAAATAATGCACATCTTTGATCAAGTAGAATCAGGTCTCAATCCCATGCTGAGATAACCTACCTGAGACACATCACTTTGCTGGGAGTCCCATGTTATTAGAGGTAATTTTTTAACCTTTTTTTTCTTTTTCAGATTTAGCTTCAGGAAAAATTGAAGATGTTATCACCCCCACATGACTTTAAAAAGTACAAAGCAAAGTATGTAAGGACTCGAGCATTGCAGAAACTCCCTGCTGATCTGAAGGAATGGTTGGCCAGCTTTCCCTATATTGGAGTACAATGGATGTGCAATTGGTGGAACATTAAGCACGTAACTACCCGGATGTATACCCATTATGTCCCTTTAACCGGTCTCCATTACTGCTTTTTCTATTATCTAGATCGTCTGTGCTGTCAATATAGAGAGAAGCAGATGGTTGTGGAGCCTACCCATGGATTTTAGCCTGAACCTCTGACACAGAATTTCTTGGAGAACCTATCAGCCATTTGGTCATGTCACACTATTCGACGAAGCATACCACAAGAAGGGAACATCACCATAGATGATAACTACAAGACTTGGATACAGTTGTAGCAAACAAAAAAGGATGAGTTTATTAGGAATCAAAAAGCTAAGGAGCTTTATAGGACTAGTGTTCAGGAGTTGAGAAAAAACAAAAGGAAGAGAACCTTATTTTATTCTTCAGTTTTTAGCAGTTTAATCAGATTTAGCTTAGCTTATTTGATATTTTTCTTTTTTGGTTAGTCTAATTATAATAAGCATTATATACAATATTTGACAAATACAAAGGCAATCTAATTCATTTACTTTAAGCACAATTGTACATACAAACAACTTGTGACATTTCTCCTGTCGTTAGATGACTTGCTCTTGCAAGTTTTCCAGTCAACTATTTTATTCTCTCTCTCTCCTTTTATTTATCCTTAACTTTTGCCTAGGTGGCCCCTTTTATGGAGTTTTCAACCTAGCAGGATTTTTTTATCTCTAATTTTTGCCTAGACAACCTTTTTTTTTTAGGTTTTCTCCTTAGTGAGATTTTACAAAAAGTGTTGATTGAGCTTGTCTATATTGATGGGCTCTCTGAACTCGTTCCCTTCCAAGTCTGATAAAATGGCTACACCTTTCGAGAAAACTTTCTTCACTAAGTAAGGCCATTTCCAATTCGCCTTGAACTTTCCCCTCTATCTCATAGAGGCGTCACCTTTTCTCTAGAGGCGTAGCCTCTTTGTCAGTTAACGGTGAAAATTTTGATTTTTTTTTTAAAAAATAAAATCACAGAGGCGACGTCTCTGTAAACGGAGGTGGCACCTCTACGTAGAAGCATCGCCTCTACAACTTCTCACAGACCATTAAATTAAAAATTGAAAGAAAAAACGAGTAAAGAATTTATTGAAAATAATTTGGCCCTCAGAGTCTAATTCTGAACCACACAACAACTTGAATTGGGATTCTAGCCTCTTTTCAAAACTCACTCTGCTTCAATTGATGTTCTTCTGGTTATATTTTTTGAGATTTTTTCTGCCTTTTCCCATTTTTTTATGATTTTTCCTTAAAAAATCTCCCCCTTCATCTACAGAATTCACTTCTATTTATAGAAGCTCTTTTCCCTCCCATTTTTTCCCATTCACCCACTTCTTTTCTCCCATATTCAGCCAGTATTGTGGCTGAACGTAAGGGAGAAGTGTTGCAGAACGTGGAAGAAATCCCACGTTCTATAATTTTTTTCAGAGCTGAGTCACTGAGGCACTACTTTATCGATGAGGCGGCGCCCCTGTGATTTAAAACTGTAGAGGCCTCGCCTTAGTGAAAAGGCGACACCTCTATGGCTTTTGCAGGCTTGGGCTTTGGCCTTATTGGGCTGGTTGGGTTGTGGGCTTCTTTTAATGGGACGGAATCCATTTTTTGCTGAGTTGGGTTTAATTTATCAATTTCATCATTGGGCTTTACCTCACAGGCCGAGCTAAACCATATGTTCACAAATATGTTTGCATTTTATTAATTAAAAGTGAGATAAATAGGATTTTGACTCTCTAAATCTATAAAGGCAAACCAACAATCTAATTAAGAGTCCAAATAACTCTTAATTTTTATGAGTTAACTTTCTATGAAACTAATATATAAAGAAATTTTATTCGAAGTTATTCGAACTTGTATTGTATTTCAACTAACATAAATTAGTTTTACCTTATTTCTTTACTATTTTAATGAATCTACTTCAGATTAATAACAAGATGCATTTTTTAGTTATACAGTTACGAAATTTACCAAATTTTTTTAGTATTTAGAACTGAATCGAATATTTAGTTTAGTTAATTCGGTACTAAAATTACCGGTTTTTAATTCAAATTTCATTTCGGTTCAGTTTTGCTAACCACTATGTATAATAAAAATTTTAGTCTTAGAAATTTTATTATTTCTACAATTAAGTTATAAAAAAAATTTTAGCCACATTTAATTTTACAAGATATTATTATCATTATTATTATTATTAAGTAAAAGTGGCATGGTTCCTGATATTATTTTATTGTCTAAAAAAAATTGAGTACCATAAATATATTTTATATGTTTACTAATGAAAAATTTAAAATTTTTTATATGAATCATATGATGAATATATATCAATCAACATATTGAAAAGTATTATAATGAATATCTAAAATTTTTTATAAGAATCATATGATGAATATATATCAATCAACATATTGAAAAGTATTATAATGAATATCTAATGATGAAAGATAAATTTTGTTGTTTAACAAAATTATCTAATTAACTAATATACAAAAATAGAATTTTAAATTTCTGTCTCCCACCATTAAGCTTGTAACACTCGCTTTTGTACTCCCTCGCGAAAATGAGTTTAGAATGCTAAAATCTAACAACTAATCGCAAACTTTTCTTTTCTATTCCAGTAATACCGCGTTCTATACCACAAGTTCAATAAAAATAAAATAAAAGATATGAATTTATTAATATTATGTTATAATAATTTAATCGAAATATTATTATCTTTCACTTTTATTTATAGATTATAGATTATTTGTTTTTAAAATGGCCGATCAAAACGTGGCACACATCTTTTCATAAACCTGGCCCATTTAGTTCAGACCAGAATGGCATACACAATCATTTACTAAGAATCACATGCCTTTTACAGTTAAAAAGAAAAATTTTATATATTTTGTTTGCCAGAAAAAAAAAAAAAAAATATATATATATATATATATATTTGGACAGAAGATTTACCGCAGTTACACATATTTCTAGATAATTGCTGACTAAAGAGACATAAACTACATACTTATAATCTCACACACACCTTTACCTAAGCGATGTGGGTTCCGAAGATCCAAAAAAAAAAATATATTCATAGCCTATTACATAGGATAATTAAATTTACAGTATATATATATATATATAAAATTAAAAAAAAAAACGGTGCCTTCTATATCATACAACCACAAGTTGTCGAATAAAATTTATGTGCACTGTGATTATTCATAACTTTTTAATTGATATTGTCTGCCTTACATAATATTTTTGTACGAATATTATAACTTTTAGCCATTACAATTAATAAAAATTATTATAATATTTTGTTATTTAATTGTGAGTAGATCAATGAAACTTTATCACTAAAATTTAAACAATTTTTTTACTATACATTTAAAAAGAACTTTTTGTTTTTTAAAATTTAAGAGTGGAGTTTTATTGTTTTAGTGATCATAAATTAAATTCATATTCTTAATATTATTTAAAAAATTTTATTATTTTATTACTCAATTTTCCACCATTCCTTGAAATGACTATAAAATTTAGAACTCAAAATTTCATTTGGCTAAATGTATAGTTTCATCCCTAAACTTTACACCATTAACCTTTAATATTCTTGAACTTTTATTATTTTATTTTCAACTTTTAAACTTTTATTTTTAACTTTTTTTCACCCTTAAAATTGTACTTTTTAATTCTATTTAACTTATATAATATCAAAATTGATAAAAATTTGATTTCAAATGATTTTAAACATATAAAATGTTTTAAATTAGTTTCAAAATAGTGAAAATAAAATTAAAAAACTAATATAGAAAAGTAAAAAAATATTATTTTCAGTTATATTATATCTTTTAATTAAATTTTATTTTAGTCTATATAATTTTTTTTATTTATATTAGCATTAATTTATAAAAATGTAATGATTTTTTTGTATGTAGTGATTAAATAGATTTAAAATAAAAGTTTAAAAGTTAAATATAAAACAATAAAAATTAAAAAGTATCAAAAGTTTATAGTATAAAGATAAGGGATGAAACTCTCCCTTTGGGTGGAACTAGATTGCTACACCACAGATATCCATATTTGTGGGATACCGAAATCAAATTTTTGTGCAATGCTCATGTGATGTGAGTGCTAAATATTTGATAGTGGCAAAATAGGGTCACCAATTTTTTAATACCCCTACGAATCCATTAGTCTTACGAGGTGAAACAATAAGTGTGGGGTTTAGATGCGGGTTTGGGGAAATTCTTTTTTGTCTAATAAAATATAATATATTTTAATGTAGGCAAAAATCTCTAATGGATTTTATTATCATTATCATTATCATTATCATTATCATTATCATTGAAAAAAGCACATTCCCATGATAATGTTAATGGCCCATGAGCATTACTGAGAGGATATTTACATATATTTTAGTCTGTATTATTGACATGAGTTCAACAAACCACGAGATACATGACAAGAAAATGCATTTAAATTTTATAATCCACAAAAACTTGAGAGTTTTTTCTTTAAAAAAAAAAAAAAAAAAAAAGAAAAAAAAGCAAAGAAGTGGTAGTAGAAGAAAACAAGAAATTCGTGCCCATGAATCCTTTGTCTTTTACACCTTAATTTTTTTTTTTTTAAAAATAGCCTTTGATAACAGAACAAAATATATATTTTTAAATTATTAGTTTGTTATTATTAATAAGAAAATATATAGTCTATCTGTTATATTTTAAAATATTTTAAAATATAAAAATTTTAAATTTTATTATAGTTAATTTATAAAATTAAATTAAATTTTATTAAATTTAAAAATAATTACTCTTTATTATATAGTTTACAAACTCATTATGAACAACAACATGAATGCTGTTATAATTAACTTTTACAAATGATGTTCATTTGTTACATAAATACAACCAATATAATACAACCAATATAATGCATAATTTTTTTAATCTCTTATTTTCAAGAGCTAAATTTGCAAGACAATTATGTCAATTAATTTAACTCTTTAAATTTTTATTTTAAAATAAATAAACAAACAAATAATGTGTACTTTCACGTGCAAAATGTTTCCAATCTTGGCAATGCTTTGAAAAAGAAAATATGTATGTTGAAAATGATGTCAAAAATTAAAACATTTTGTGGAATTAATTTATTTTTTTCCCCATTTTTGCGTGAATGATTTGATGCGTACCCCAATTATTGCCAACAGAAACATGCACTTTTTGATATCTCAATTATAGAGATTTTACATAAGCCAATCGGGTCGTGCCCCTTGGACTCATATGTGAATACTAGGGGCGAGCATGGTTTTCAAATTCACCGAATTGTAAATTAAACCAAATTAATTTGATTTGGTTCGGTTTGAGTTCTTAGCATTTTCAATTTTTTAAAATTAAATCGAATTAAATTGAAATTTAGTTTGATTCAGTTCGATTTTATATCTGAAAATTTTAGTTAACCAAATTAACTGAACTAATTAAATTTTTATTTTTATATTTTTTAAATTTTTTTTAAAAAATATATAATAATTTAATATAAAAATATAAAAATAATTAATATTTTTAAAAATTTTGGTACATTTCATTTGGTTTTGGGTTGATTTGATTCATTTTTTAATTAATTCGGTGTGCCCACTCGAACACGGTTCCTCAGTCATCACCACTTCAACATTTTTCTTTTTCCAAAAAAGGTAAAAGCTCAAATGTGATTCAACGTTAAACCGTTCAAATATATGTTCGCTATGAGCCACCTGTTTTCATAATTTTTGCGAAAATAAACATATTTTTCTTGCACTTATATTAAGACCCTAAAAATAGTTGTTAGGAGATTTTTGTCACATTTGTAGTCATACACCAGTTGAATTGAATTAGTCAGAGCCCGATGGACTATAAATACTAGTGGTTCAGATAAAAACAAAAACCTTGAAAAAATATTTTTATGTAGATAAAAAAACTTTATTTATTGTAATCGGAACCATTCAAAAGACTAAAAAGTAAATCAATGGTAAATAAAATTATTAAATAAAGTGTATAAATCATTGAGTTGGAAATTTAAAAAAATTTGTTAACGCAATTAAAAACTAGGGTTATTTATAAAAAAAATATATACTTTGACTTTTATTTAATTTAATAATATACTTTCAATTTTGACAATTTTATACATAAACTTTTTTAAGTGTTGCAATTCAATATATCTGTTATTTTTTCGATAATTACATAATGACGTGTCAACTGGAAATGCATATATATTTTATCACGTTAAATAGCACACTAACTCAAAATCAAAATGCAGCATTCTGGAACTTAAAAAATGCTATGTTTTGAGAAATTACCCCCTCCCTATCTAACAAAATAAAAGTCCTAATTTCAAAAATACAATATTTTTTTAAGTTTTAAAATGCTATATTTTGATTTCGAGTTAGGGTACTATCTGATGTAGTAAAGTATATATATTTCTGATTGACAATCATCACCCAATTACCGAATAAACAATCGGTGCATTGAATTACAAAAATTAAAAAAGTTCATGTATAAAATTGCCAAATTTGAAAATATATGATTAAATTACAAAAAGCGCCAAAATATATACAATTTTTTTTGGTAAATAACCCTAAAAAATTAAAAAAAAAATTACAATTTGAGTGAAATTTTATTTTGGTATTTCTTTATTATGCTTATTATTTCTATTTTTTTCATCAAAATGTTATAAATAATTATTTATTGAGATTTGAGGCTAAATATAAAAAAAACACTTCTAAAAATCATAATTTTTAAGTAAATTTGGTTGAAATTTTAGATTCAATCTAGAAGGAACTAAATTTAAATGTACACTCAAAAAGGAAAATTCGTGTTCAACCTAACCTATTACTTGAACAAAATCTATTCAAAAATATTTTCATTTTGTTTTGAAAATTATATATTTATTTTTTATATTCATTTCAATTATAAACTACTTTTTTTTAGAAAAGTAATTTAAATTTGCTAATATATTAATAAATAATTTGTTTAATATATATTTTTTATTATAACTAACTAATTTTATCACAGTAAAATAGTATATGAAGAAAAAAACATTTTAACTATATTATTTACATTTTTTAATTTAAATAAAAATAATATAGTATGGTAATATATGAGATAGTTTTTACTTACAAATTAACAAGAAATGTGTTTCAGCTTGATCTTGAGTTGACAATCAACTTGCCTATTGATAAATCTGAGAAAAGGTCATGTCCCAAACCCAAAGATCCAAGTTCAAAGAGGACTCTATGTTCATATGGGAAATCAATGATCAATAAGGATAAAGAGATCTAATTGGTAATGAATTAAGACTCACATGATACTAATCTAAATAGGACTAGGTATGTCCCTCTTATTCCTATATATAAGCTCATATTTCTCTTAAATATCTTATCTTGAATAGCTCTTCTCTGGCTTAAGCATCGGAGAATCTACGGATCGAAGATCCTAGGCTCATCCAATGTATTCTTTTATGCTTGTAAGTCTAGAGGAGGTTCAACATTCATCAATTGGCGCCGTCTGTGGGAATTTTACTTTCCTAATTTACGATGTTCATAATCTAAATAATTTATGAACTATATAAACAATATTAAATCCAGGAGATTCTCTAGTTTATGAATCAACAATAGGATGAACATCAATCACCTTTCCCTCACAAGCATAATGCGTTTCAAACGCTCTCTTAATTATTTGAGGCAACAACCCCGGTACATATAAATTGCAACCAGAATTTTTCAACATCACTCGAGGAGCTCCTTGACCTCGACTAGACATATACTTGTTGTATCTCTTGGCTTGTTGCATTATATCTGCTATAAGGAAAAGCACTTACAGAGTTATAATTTTAAGATACACCTCCCGAAGAGAATGCATGAATATATGGTTCTACTTCAATAAAATTATATTATGGCTAAGCTCCGACGATTGGCCTAAGAAAGCCAACAAAGTTATTGGGGATGAGAAGCAAGTTATTTTATCACGAGAGTCCCTAAACGCTTGATCAGAAGCATGCAATGTGCTGTTGATGACATAAAAGCTTGTTCAACTCTCTCATGATACACAATAGTGAGATGGGTGGTTACACGAGAAGCATCTATAAGGGTGAGATGAAAAACAATAAAGCCGATGCGAAAAAAAAATCCAGAAGCTATATGAAAAACAGCGAAACTAGCTCTTTAATTTCAGCTTTGCACTTGTTTTAGGAAATTATCTCCCATTCATTTTATGACCTACTCGCTCTTTCTCTATCTGCCAAACTGCACAATGCATAGAAGTTAAATAAATTAGTTAAGAGTTTATATTGTCAGCTTGAATCGAAATTATTATGTGATACATTATCATGAATGAACAACTCACTTCGAAAACACGAAAGAATGGTTACTGCCTTCACTTTTGTAAAAAAATTTAGAAGTAAAGGCCACAGAATTTGATACTTCTCAACAGCTGCAGATTTTGTTACATTATTTGCTATCACATAGAGGAGATTAAGCCTATTAGAGTAGCCTGAAACGTGCAACAGATCAGCCTTCTCTTTAATAATTAAAGCAATTCATGTTTTAATGGCATCCATAATCGGTCCTCAAGTAGCAGCATCAAGAACATATTGTATTTCTTCAGCTATGCTAAGGCGGGCCTCTTTGGTACCATAATAAACAACATTTAATACTAAATAAGGCAGCAGATAAATTGCTAGTTGCATATCATAACGCACTATACTGCGACAAGCATTAAAAATGCTAGCACGAGATTGAGTGGCATGAACAGTTAGTTTTTTATCCAAAAAAAGATCCATCTTCTGAACGACATTGATGGACGGTAAATTGGGCCAGTTGATATCAAATCAGCTACATTTGGAAGCTAAAATCTAGAGTACTCTTCTCCTTCATTGGTTGTGATAAAGCATCAGTTATATTCTCATCCAATAATGCCCCACCACAGCCTGCAATCTTTAGTAGCTCCTGTATTGCCAATATAGCTGAGTCCTGAATAATGGTATCGGGTGTAATTCTAAAAGCCATAGCTGATCAACTAAAAGATGAGATCATCATATGAACATTCAATTTTAAAGAATTGGCACGAAAATCCCTTCACCTTGGCAGGGTCAACTGCACCCAATGCTCCGAGATAATCCCCACAGAAGGCGCCAATTGATGAATGCTGAACCTCCTTCAGACCTACAAGCACAAAAGAAAACCTTGGATGAGCCTAGGATCTTCGATCCGTAGGTTCTCCGATACTTAAGTCAGAGAAGAGCTATTCAAGATAAGATATTTAAGAGAAATATGAGCCTATATATAGGTATAAGAGGGACATACCTAGTGAAAAGTGAAATAAATTATACACTCGTAAGTAATTCGAGTGAAATAAATTTGATGAGTGTGAAAAACACTTGTTTTAAGCACTTTATTTTATTGCATCTTAGGCTTAGTAGTTGCATTGTTAGTTAGTTTGTTAGTTAATTTAGTTAGTTTTGTGATTTTATCTTAATTAGTAGGATTTATTTATTTTTAGATAATTTCTTTTGTATTTTGTTTTGTAGGATACATTGGGATGAAGATTGGATTAATCCTTGAAGTTTGGATAGGCCAAAGACTCAAGATAAAGCCTTATCTATGTTGGGGATAAGTGTGGCCGTGTTTGGCATTATTTAAAAGTAATGTTTGGCCATGCTACAGGTGGCACGGCCAAGCCGAAATTGAGCTTGGCCGTGCCACTCACAAAGATCAACAACAAGTTGTTTCTTGCGCACCCAAGCCAGCTTTGTGTGACAGCCCACGAAGTGATAATTTTTAGCTGAAGTTTAGATAGATATGGACTTATCTCTTATCTTTTAATTAGATAGAGTTTGAGAGGGGCTAGACTACCTTTCTCACTAGGTCTTTAGGTCTATAAATAGGGCCATTCCATGTTCATTTAAAGGTTGTTTCCATTTTCTTTAAGTTATTCCTAG